>JAWQUT010000996.1:77684-89519 GCA_033807755.1 Ellobium chinense
CCCTTCCCCCGACCGTCAGGGTTACTAGTTTCGGCTTTGGTCAGGCGAATGTAGTATCAAGCGGCCAAAACCAGCCTAATAAAGAATTAGGAACCTAGTCAAAAGGAGAGACGTCCGTCTGTGAAAGGAATTTGTGAAAAATATGGACAATGACCCCAATTTTTCCTCACATTCCAAAATAGAACAATGAAAGTATTTTAAACAGTCGTGGGCTGAAAATTTCGAAGTCACCGGACCTTTGCAAAGAAGAAACAAAACAAGAGAAGTCTGTTGGAAGGAAGGTAAGCATTGAAATTGATCGCCAGGACGCGGGTTCATTCGAGTTTTTTCCCTTCTTTGGAATAGGCACTGGGCTTAGGCTAAAGCTGCAAGTTTTTATTTCTAGTCTGATGGGAATTTTATGTAGATCAGGCTGATAATACCACTGATCTTTGTCAAAATAATATATCAGCAGTTTTGACACTTTTGCTTTAAGTATGGATATTCCCACTTCCAGCCCATTGGAACTTGGAGTTGTCTTGTTTTTAAGTGAGGTTATGATTTTGATGGTTCTTTCCTTTGAAAAAAACGATCGGTTCATTTCTTTTGTGATATGTGGAGTTGTTATGTCCCTTTTAATACATGTATGCATACTATTACTACTTTATCACAAAGAAATCCATAACAAACTCATTGTAGGTCGCCGCAGAGCAGTGCCTATCCCCTTCCCCGACGGTTCGAATATCAGATGCTCATTCACATCTGAGTCTAGCACTGGGGAAATAGGAGTTAAAGTGTCACCACTATGTAAGCAGCCTGGCCCGGGAGCCGAACCTACAAATCCTAGAACCCTAAGTCTTCAGTTTCTGAAAGTTACTCACAAGCCGTACGGCCACCCTGCTATCATCCCATCATGTTCTCTTTCAATTCTCTCATCCTGATACTATAGTCTTTTTGTCTAACCAGTATTTTCAAACAAACTCCTTTCCGGTTGCTTGCAAAACTACTAAACAAGACTATCCGTACCATACATGTCCCTAGACAGGAAACATAATAATGTTGTTTTAGTTTCCCTTTTCCATGAGCTTTTGTCCTTTGAAAGTTTAGATCTATTTGCCTCAAGGATAAAAACATGTATGAGACGTCAAAAATAGTTCCTTTCCTTGCATTGCAGAAAGCTATGACCAGAACTTGTACTGGACCATCCTTCGATAGCATTTCTCTGTTCCTGCTTCTGCTAGAAATCTTAATGAGTCTAAAATACAAGTGATTGCAGATTGGCAGCTCAGCGTAGCTGTATCATAATGGGAATATCCAGTAGTGATAGCTTGGGAAAACCTAGGGAATTTTTTTATTACGTCAGCGATACCAGGGTTAAGCCGTCGTGAAATGCGATTGGCTGGTTTTATGAATATAATATAATTGGCAGTGTTAAACGACGCAGTTTTCCAGTTATGGCGATCACGGCGACGAAGATAACCAGGCGAGGTAAAGTACTAGCGCAGCTAGCAACTTTTAGGTTTAGCTACAAGATCGGGTGATTGTTCCATAAACTCATAAACTTGACTAGCTAGTAGACTAGATCTAAACAGCACCGATGATACCGTTCATTTAGTCGAAGACAAGTCATGGAATCGGTGTTGTCGTTAGAGAAGGCCACTAAATTAACTGCATTAACAGATTAATGCAAGAGCGGTTCTGACCCAGGACATAGCCTGGGAGGATTTCCATATAATATGGTAACTGGCCATAAGGAGTTACGCTCACCTGGACTGATGCTCCTGTCTCGATGGGCATTAGTGTTAGGGTTAACAAGGGTAGGGTTAGGGTTAGGCGGTAAGGTTAGGGTTTGGGTTGTATTAGTACGTTATTCGGAATTAAGGTAATGACCGTATTTGTAGGAGTTACCACATATGGAAATCCCTAAATCCTTCCATAGCCTGGTTGATTATGGAGTTTGTGCGGGGATGGGACTATGAACTTTGTTTCCCGTCCAGTGACAGTGCTGCCAGTGAGAAAGAGGGTCGCGCGGTCGGGGATAAACATGCAACGATATTAACAGATTAATCTAATCTAGACTAGACTAGATCTAGAATTCTAGATCTAGACTCCATATTGTTTGGACGGCAATTCCTCGTAATCGTGTTGCAGTTTATTATTTTCATGCATAGACTACAGACCTGTATTATGCTGCCAAAACCACCTAGGGTCTAGATCTATGTAATTTATGGTGCAGTGTAGCCTACATTTTAATATCCGTGTCAACTAACTGGTGCAGGTTTAGATTTAGAAAATGATCTAGTCTAAGTCTCAATTACAAAATTTAAAATGTCTTCACGTTAGGCCTACTTTTGTTTCGTCATTATTGTTTCCAAACAAATAATTTTCGTCATGTTTGGTTTTATTTCTGTCAGGTAATTCTGCAGGGCAGGCCTAAAATTTTGAGTAAACTTCACCAAATCTGTCACTGCCTCTCTGTCTCTCTAGTGATAGAGGCTTTCTTCTCATTTTTGTTCTCTGCTGTTTATATTACACACAGATTATTCAGCTGTTTTTTGTCCAGGTGTTCACATCTCCCACACGTGTTTCACTCTTTGACTCTTGTTTCTTTAATATTTCTACTTACAAAAGTCAGTTTTATTATTCCTCCTCTTCTGTTGCTGTGTCCAAAAGCCTAAATCTTTCCACCATGAGAATTTCATGTATTTTCCTCGCTTCCTGGCTGTTCTCATCATTTGTTTGCCTCGTTTCTGTTGCTTCAAGATAATTATTTTCACCATTTTGTTATAAACAAACATAAACATGTATAAAGAAAGACCAAAATATGGCATGCCAAGGGTGAAATTCATGGCTGATGCAGTAATCTTGGACCACAGTGCTTTAGTTGATTCAGTGTCATTAATTATAATAAAACATGCAGCCACCTTCCACACAAAGATGTCACAAAATGACTAAAATAAAAACTGGCCTATCGTTTAATATGGCTGGGCATCCTTGCCTTAGAGTGTATCTTTGCACCAGCAGTAATGTTTCCTCTTCATCCATCATGGTGAAACTGTGTCTGGTGAAACTTTTTTTGGAAACAGAAATTCTCATCTGTGTCATATTTACCATCTGATGTTAGAGATTATTATCCCAGATATTTGAATTCACACATTTGCTTGATATTTCAATCTTTATTTGTAAGATCTGGAAGTTTGATCTAGTCTACTTTTAGATGCAATCATGCTTTTTGTTTTCTGCAACATGTGGCTTGAGAACTTCTGCACAGGTTTTTTCTACTGTACCGTACTCAAAATGACTTGATGACTGCTTTCTTATACTGCTCTGTGCAACCCTTAGATTATTAGCTATAACCTGTAATGTGCCTTCCTGTTTTAATTCCATCCAGGTCTTTTACAAAATATCTTGGATCACAGCATGAAGCGATCAATCATGGTGGTGTCAGAAATCCATGACCATGCTCTGCACAATTACATGTAACAGTTCAACAAGATCAAGGTAATCTACCACTTGTCTGTTACAGAGAACTTGTGTGTGTACACCATCTGATGTGTGCTGTTTTGTGCTCACATTTGTGTTTGTTTATTATGTACATTGTTGCTTTGAATAATTATTATTTATGCAACTCCACCTAATCACAGCTTTTGGGGAGCATGGGAAAAGTTGTGAATAAAAAGAGCCGCTATCATCAAATGATTTTTATTTGAAAAGTTATTTAAGCAAAAAATGTTGTGACTAAGCAAAGCAAGAAGTTAAATGGATAGCAATTAAGTAGAGTCAACTGTATTTATATTAACTGCTGTTTCTTAATATTAAGCACGGTATTACTTATCTGTCTCAATTTAGCTAGCACTGATCACATGCTACTATGTATGTTCTCTGTTAGGTCATAAGAGCGTTTTCCTGAAAATGTTTTAGGAAATCAATGCAGCTAGTAGTGCTATTACAAAAGGGGTTGCTTGACCTATTTGAACTTTAGCTGGCACAGTTGTAACAGGAACCAGTTTGCATGGGGCATGGTCCCTGTCCCAGTTTCCTCCACCTGCATGTTACTGTTAAATTAACCTTTTCATAACAGGAGTGAAAGATTAAAAGTCTGGCCATTTCAGCATTACTGCCTTGCCCTCATACAAATATTTTTATGAGTAGCATGACTTGATGACTGATATGTTGGTGAAATCATCTCAGCCAGTGTTTAATTACAGGCTGACCGCCAAGTGCTATCAAATTTTACTTCATCGATTGACTTCACCAATGTAAAGTCAGCTTATTTACAGTATATGAGCCATGAAAATACATTGTCAGGTTACATGCCTAGTCTCCCTATTTTAGTGTAGGAACAATGGAACACGGTAATAATAATAGAATTTTGAAAGTCTTGACCATCCTGTTATTACTGAGTTCCACTGTGTTGCAGATATGATTCCCGCACACTTACACAGTGGTTGGCACAATAGATGGGATGTGAAAAGTGTAGCAGCTCTGTATTTTGTGCCAAATAACAGGCAAAAACACTAGAAACCATAGACCATCTTCTTTGATTTTCTTAACTTATATCTGATGAAGTATGTAAAGGAGAATATGCTGCCCGAGGTAGAAAATCATCAAGGAAAGCTGCATCCTCCTACAGACCACGTTAAATCATACGATATCCAGTTATTCCAATAAAAGAGTCTTTCAAGTGTCTATCAATATGATATACTGCCTCTGCCAGCCCCAGAAAACCACAGGGTTACATTATGCTTTGTCCGAATTCTTACACCCACTGTGTGCACGGCAGCCAAAAGCTTACTTCAAATACTTTCTAGCCACATGACCAAGCTGGCTAGCCAGTGCTCTGCAGATGGATGATAACACATCGGTATGAATTCTTTAATTTCACTGTAAGCAATAGCTGTGTCAAACAAAATCATGCTGAGGCAACAAAAATGCAGAATACTTTATCTGGCTTACATCGTCAAACTTCACTTTCGAATTTAGATGACTGAAGTCTTAATTGAAAGCTGAATGATACATTGTCAGATAGAGGTGTCCGCAATTGCTGGAACTTCAGTGATGTCATCATTTTTGCCACAAACCACTGCTGTTCGAGGAGGGAAATAACTGTAGATGCAACGGCAAATGCCAATACTCCAGCTGTCATTATTGGGTCATATTACACACACGCGATAACAGAACAGTGTTTTTTCTTCGCCAGGCTGGCTTGGTTGGCACCATAGTTAATTTTCAGAGATAAAAAGTACCGGAAAACAAAATTATTTTTGACATACATGTCCCTGTATAACCATTGCATGGGCCATAGTTTCACAAAATAGGGTCTACACTTTACAAGTGTTTTGTTTCTTTGTAGTCTAGTCTTTTGAACTTCACATGAATTCAGAATTAGCAATTCTTGGCATGGGAAGACTTGGTCTGGTTTTGATGTTCGGTGATTGGTTAAGAGCTTTAACTGAAGTTCTTTGAGATAGCTAATGTTTCCAGGTAGGCTATAACTATGAGAGGTTTGGCTGAAGTTCTCTTAGTTGGCTGAGGTTGTCTAGTTTGGCTCTGACTTGGAAAAGAGAGCACTGAATGAAATACTATAAACTGAAGCAGAAATAATAAGTACATCACTCACAGCAACTGTGGAGAGGAGAGGAATGATATGGAGAAACATAAGCAAAATATACTTGAGTGCCTTAATACATAAAACCTTTATCAGAAACACATGCTACTTTGAAACCTTTCGCAAGATTTAAATTAATAGTTGCATTAGATCAGTATTATGGAGATTGCAAAATATGCATAATATCGTCATGTTGTTTCAAAAGTGGCCTAGTCTAGGTCATTTTTACATTTCGGCGAGAACACAGGAGAAATTTTTTCATGACAAAGCAAACATGAATCAGTATTATCTTTGCAAGTGCAATTTTGGTGCATTTTTATTTTTCTAACATGTCAACCTGGGCCTTGATCACTTTTTCAAAAATGGTCTATGTTTGACTTTCACCAAATTTGAAGCACAGAGATGATACAGGACAGCTGATAGTGTGCCATGCATGTTGTAACAAGTGTGTTTGATTTCAGCTGCATCATCCACAATACTAATTTCATTCTTTTTTACTTTTCCTTAAATGCTTACAGAAGTCACAGATTTGGCATCCGGGATGAGATTCTGAGGTACTGTGCCTAGAAATGGCTACTCCATCAGTGGTCATCCTTCCCTCCGACTCAAGGCTGAATCCTTACATAGAACTGGATGGCAAAAGTTGCTTCTTTTCACTTCATGATAACTCAGCTTTCAGGGCACTGGAGGTGATGGGCAATATCATGGTGGTGAAGCAAACTACTACCAGCAGGGGAAGGTTGACCAAAGATGGAAAGCATGACATCACATCAACAATATTTACTGAAACCAGGAAGGAGAGCGATGGACGATTTAGTCTAGACATTCTGAGGATTGAGGGCACTGACTTTTCCAAGAGGATACCTGTTTATCTTGTGGGCAAGCCAGTTAAAAGATCCCAAATGTCTGATGAAGGCACCATTTGGGGAAACAATGCGTTGAGAAGCAAAGGAGGTTCCAGTATTTGTTTGCTGATGGCTGCGGGACTCAGTGCCAAGAGATTCTCAAACTGGCTGTCTGACGCGCAACAAGGTAAATTGAATCAGAGCGACTTTGTCTACAGCAATTAAACTGCAGCTTACTAATCATCATCCCCACTCGTTGGTGCTGAGATTGCGTCAACTCAGCTGACCAGAATATGGATGACTCTTGCATTGCAAATACCCCTTGTCGGTACTCAAAACTAACTGAGAAACAATTTCTTGTAGATACTGTCAGATACATGTCGAGAATAATAGTTAATAAAACGAATGGACAGGAAGTGGTGTGGAATGAACCCCCCAAAAACTGGCCACATGACTCACTGGGAAAGTGGAAAAATCCAACTTCTAGTCCAAAAGACTCTATAGAAATTTTGAAAGGCAAACTGGAATATTTGAGGAAAAATATACCACCAGATAGACTGTCCATATCATTGAAACGAAAGTTAGAATTTTATGATCAAGGGAACATGAGTTCCCTTAGCTCCTTTTCAAATTTGATTGAAATTTGTGAGAATGTTGCAGACATTCACAAGTTTATCTTGACTGTCCCAAAAGATGAACCTATTATCAGCGAGATACTACGGGAGTTGAAGTCAGAGTTGGAAAAATTGCTACCAGATGTGCCTGTCTCAGGTAATGAACCTGTTGTCAGGGAGAAACTACTAGAGTTAAACTCAGGTTTGGAAAAATTGCCACCAGATGTACCAACCTTGGGCACTAAAAGAAAAAATTCTACATCCAACACAACCAAAGCAAAGAAAGCCAGGGTAAAACATTCCACATCAGAGACAAATGGTAAATATTCCAATCACAATATTAAGCAGCTACATCAGCAGCAGCCATTTGTCCCAATTGCTCCTAAACTGCCAGCTCAGTCGTACATACCTCATATTATCCAAGCACCCTCTTCACAGCAGACAGATAAGGAATCTGCTTCAATTATCTTATATACCCTGGACAGTGCCCCTGAAAACCCTGATAAGCCATCAACCACAATTTCTTCAGCAGAAACTCTTGTTTCTGAATTTGATATTCAGAATTCCATATGTCAAGCTGGCCACATCCACAACTGTTCTCCTACAACAGCACATATTGCTGCATCAACTCGTGAAAGTCTAGAAAATAATGGTGAGATTCATGATTTGGATGGTGGACCACAGAATTTCGTCCTCCTCGCTGTCCATATTCAGGATTGTGCTCCTTCTACACACTCCATGCCGAACAATTCTGGCTCTTCTCTATCCTCACCTGAACCTCTAGAGAGAAATGGTGAAATCCAGACTCCTTTTGCCAGCAGTAATTATACAGAAATAGGATCAGTCTTCCCTGGCTTCTTTCAGGTAGAGGAATCAACACCAGATTTGACAGGGCAAACTCAGTCGGTGAGGTCCTCATCAGTAGACTCGGCAGACAGCGGGATTCCATCAAGTATTGATGTGGAAAATTCAACCAATGTTGAAACATTTCCTGAGGAACTGAAGTTTCTTGACAAAAATTTGAAAGATCCAGATGTGATAAAATATTTGGATGAAATTGAGAATGGTAATCCTGATATTCCTTATAAAGCTATTGGCGTTTCTGAAGACTTTTTCTTGACAGACTATGATAATTTTGTTCCCATCAAGTACTGACAGTATACATACATGTATGTACAGCAACACGCTGATTAGTCAGTTTTGGGAGAGATTGGGGTTTTGCTTGATATATATATACAGCTGTGTATATATATAATTATATCATACATATGTTTTTTATTAAGTAGTTCTAGTTTGACATGCCATTTTTTGTCATTTTCTTACATTAAGTGTGTATGTAAAAACTTTTATTAACATTTGGCAGAAGAGGAAGGGCCTGTTAGATTGTGTATTTGATTCATCAGAAGTAATCAAGAATAGATGATTGATGTCCATGTTTATTGTTTTGTCACCTCAGTGCAGTAGCCCTGTATCTGCATTTTGTTTTACCCAAATTCAGGATTTTGCTGGATTTCATGACACACACATGAATATTGTGTTACATTCACAAGGCCATGTAACGAATAGTTGCCAGCTGCATAAACTTTGACATACCAAATGTTGGTATATTTATGGCAATACACTGAGAAAGGAAACATTTTTACAGTCTCATGCAAAAATTGAAAATTTGTTAGTTTCAGGGTTATTGCACCAAGATGATGATTCATATTGGAATCTTACACTAAAATGAATACACCTTCTTTCTCTTTTCACATTTGTTTTGGCACCCTCTATTTACATGACAAATGCACAAGCATCAAAGATAGTTTCAAATTTAATTTGTGAGACCATATTTGGCACACCAAAATAACCAGTTTCCACTGCTGCAAGCCTAATCTCACTGACAATAACATTTTCAGTGACTTATTGGGAATGATTAATTAATATTATTATGGATGAAATCCATTAATGTGACACAGAAATAGTCATACCAAAATGGGTGCAAATTTATGATATCATTTCATGTTGTGACAGACAATTTGTTTTACTGTCTTGTCAAAAGACATGCTCTACACTTTTGAAATTCATGATACTGATGCAGTCTTCTAGTTTTCAGTACATCTGACACAGCTGCAGAAATTTGTAAGCAAAAAGTCACCAAAGTTGAGACTGTTTTTGTCCAAAATGTAAATACTTGTAACTAGAATATTTGCAAATATGTGGTGTTAATGCTGTTCCTATGCTCATTGCTAGGGTGAGGTCCATACTACCAACTGTCCCATTGTTCCCATAAATTATCAGTTCATTTCTTCCTGTACCAGAAGTTAACTATGTGAACCTGAGAAAACACATTCCCATTTCTTTTAGGTTTTCAGTCATTAGGAGACTGAATGTCTTTGAATATTACTGTATTTCCAAACCTCACAACATGCAACAAAATTAGAAACATCTTGATGTTCAAATTTGCTGTTTTCAAGACTGAAATTAGAAGGTGGCATATGACATATGATTTGAAAGATCATTTTCATTAAAAGTACTGTTTGAAGTGCAGTATTGACAATTAAGAACCCATTTAAGTTGTACAACAACATTCCAATACTCATTTTGGAATTCATTATTTTTGCTACAGACCCCCAGCCCAAGGATATATGGTACAAGTTGTGTATGCATTTATGTACTTCTTGAATTCAAAAGCAACATAAACTGTCTAAAATTGAAAACTCTTCATGAAGTATGAGTTCCAATTTGCCAATTTTCTTCTAGAACAAAAAAACAAAAACACAAAAAAAATCAATATTCTCAGCATAAACAGTTTCATAGTTGCAGTAAAGGCATTCACATTCTTCTGCTTTTACTGTCAGACTTGGTACATTTTGTTGGAGGTTTCATTACATTCAGAGTTATTCCTGATCATTATTCACATGTGGAGGTGAGTAAAAATTGTGTTATATTACTGAATGAGTGTGTAACACTCGAAGGCCTACAGACTGAGTTTACTGGAAATTTACAGACATGTAAAAATTACTGACAGAAACTTTTTCTTTTGACTGCTGTATTCCTGTTGGAGTGAATGAAAGTGTGACCTCTCCTTAGTAATGTGCCTTCTGTATTCTGCACATTAAGTTGAATACCAAACATCCAGCAAATCTATTGCAGTTGATACGCAGATAAAGAAAATCTGTTTTAATATAAATGTTTTTGAAGATTCAGAAACACTAGATGAAAAGTGGCATATATTATGTCCTCAGTCAAATTACCAGCCTGTGATCTGCACTGTGGTTGTTGTTATTCTTTAAGATTGGAAGTATGAATTTCTCTTCAAAATTAATGTTTGTGATGCTTGCTTTTTATGCAATACAGAAGCTGGAAATAAAGAATTTAATTTCATATGGTCTTCCAGTTTTTACACTACCATACTATACAGTAGTTACCCTGTTTGTGTAGCATTGTTTCTAAATCATGATGTGTTGTGTAATTGTTCGTGTTTTGTTGTTTCTGTACCATGTAGTGTTGTGCAAGGTTCAATAGTCATGTATGTTGTTTATCCTGTGTAACATTCAGTTTTTGTATTGTAGTATTTCTGTATCATGTTGTGTTGTGTAACATGCAGTGGTTGTGTGTGTTGTTGATACTGCATAATGTTGCATTGTTTCTGTATCATGTCAGTCATATAATGTGCAGTGATCGTATATATGCTGTTGTGCCAGTAATGTTGCATTGTTTTTGTGTCATGTTATGTGCAGTGGTCACAAATGGTCAGTTTAAGAATAGTGGTCGTGCAAGGTAGAGGGAATGGAATGATGACACAGGTGATGACGATGGGTCTGATAGGAGTGAAAGACAGTGTTGGCAAATGTTTGTTTGAAGGATAGTGGAAGTATTGTTCAGTTGATAAATAATGGCTATAATGGTCAATTGACAATTAGTGGGGGTGATGGTTAATTGAATACCAGTGGAGGTGATGGTTGTTGAGGTGATGGTCATTTGAGGGACAGTTGCCATGATGGCTACATGAAGATGGTCAACTGAAGGACAGTGAAGGTGACAGTCACCTGAAAAACAATAACCATGATGGTCATTTGAAGGACAGTGGAAGTCATAGTCATATGAAGGCCAGTGGTTGTGATGGTCATTTGAAGGACAGTAGGTGATTGTCAGTTGAAGGACAGTGGAGGTGATGGTCAATGGAAGGACAATGAAGGTGATAGCAAATGAAGGAAGTGGAGGAGATGGTCAGCGAAATGACAGTTGATAGTAGTGGTAATATGAAGGCCAGTTGTGCTCATGGTCCCTGAAGGACAGTGGGTGATGGTCATTTGAAGGACTGCATCAGTGATGGTTAATTAAAGAACAGCAAGTGATGGTCAGTTGAAAATCAGTGAGGGTGATGGTCAGTTGAAAGACAATGGAGGTAATGGTCAGTTGAAGAACAGTGGAGGTAATGGTCATTTGGAGGACAGTGGAGGCAATGGTCAGTGGAAGGACAGTGGAAGTAATGGTAATTTGTAGCTCAGTGGCAATTACAGTCAGTTGAAGGAAAGTGGGAGTGATGGTCAGTGCAAGGACAGTGGATGTGATTGTCACTTGAAACAGTGGCTTAAATGGTCATTTAGAGGACAGTGACTGTGATGACAATTGAAGAACAATGGAGGTCATGATCAGTTGGAGGACAATGGATTTGAACTTGATGGTCAGTTGAAGGCTAGTAGAGGTGATGGAAAATTAAATGACAGTGGAGGTAATGGTCAACTGAAGAACACTGGCAATGATGATCAGTTGAAGGACAGTGGTGGTGATGGTCAGTGAAAGG
>JAWQUT010000997.1:2020-12631 GCA_033807755.1 Ellobium chinense
AAGAAACCATGACGCTGTTCCGCAGGGATCGGGGATGGCATTTTATGTGTCTCATAAAGCTTTGTGTTTTGCACGTGTATATTATGCTTTGATATGCATTCTTCTGTGCAACTGTTATGATTGGCTTGCATAACACCATTTCCCAATATGACGCATTTTTGCCGTGCGCTAAATAGTCCTTTTTTATAATTGTTTTCCGGGAAACATGGCTTGCATGGCTAACGAATTCAGTTTTTAGTAACACAGCAATTAGGTCAGCAACGACAACAAGAATAATGACAACAATACTCCTCTACATCTATAATTTATATGTGTCATACATATAATATCACATCATAGATGGAATTTCTTATGCAGGAACTTGCGAGAGATATCTAACACAAGGTGAGACTAACGGTCCTCTGGACGAAATAACGGTTACTGCAGCTGCGGACCCGGTCTGACATGTACTCACCACCCGCTGTCAACCCGATCAGTTCTCGAGAAGAGGACCATGCCACCTGGAACCGTTGATTGCCAGCCCAGGGAATAAGCTGACTGAATAGTGGCTCAAAGATGTTACAGAATTGAGATAATTATAATCACTGCTTTTAGAGTGCACTAAGATCTTCCAGTAAGTAGAGGATGGGTTGGTAGGCAGATTGGAAGACTGGAGATTGTGACTTAATATCAGTGATATAATAGATGTTTAAAAGTCCGTAGCAATAACAGTGTCAGAGCAAACTAAAAAGTAGTAGCACTAATGTCAGTCACAGCAATAGTAAAAGAAATAGTAGCAGTGGTAATGATGTGTCAACAAGGTCAGTGTAGCACTAGTTTTAACCACAGAAAGTAGGTGACAGAGCAAGTTTATTCCTTTCTAGCCTCTTTTCTTAAGGGGTTTGCGAGAGTTACTCCTTGTGACGTCTTTCCGTCATTGCTTTTAGCAACAAATTTTACACGCATCTTATTTCACCTTACTGAGAGAAAATAGTGTGTTTATGTGAAATTCACATGAAAAGGCCTGATATAAGCTAGGAGCACAGTCTGAGCTGACCACAATCTTTGTTACAAAGTTTCAATACATTCTTATTTCCATCTTCAATGTCCCTGAGTTTTGGATTTTGTTTGTTTTTAGGTGTAGTATTCAGCTATCGTATAATACACTTTGGTAGGGAGGGGGATGATCAGTAGATGTACTGATGCTTGTAAAATTAGAAATAAACCTAGTAGTAGTAATAGCCATGGTATCAGTAGAAGCAATAGTGGTTCTGGCAACAGTAGTAGTAATAGCAATCGTTAAAGTTGTAATAGTAGTTATGAGAACAGTGGTAGGGCTAAGTGTTTTACTGATTTAGAAAAAAAACATAATGAGCACTTATGATTAAACCATGACAACATGCATTACACTTGTTATTGATCAAGTTTGCTCCTTATGTATGGGAGCTGTAGTCAGATGTCTTGTAAAAGTATGTGGTAGAATCGAAATGTTTGAAGCAGGCCCGTTTGTCGGGAAAAAAAACTCGGGCAATAATAACAATAACAATAATTTTATCAGCACGGATATATAGAGCATACGTATAAGTAAACATTACATATGACGTATAACCTTTTTGTTTCTTAAATTTACAGTGAAGTTAAAAAGGTGGGGAGGAGAAATGCATTCACGGGGAGGAGTGTGGAGGAGAGGAAATATGGGTTGACTGGTTGGTTGGTTGGTTGGTTGGTTGGTTGGTTGGCTGGTTCGTTGGTCGGCTGGTTGGTTGGTTGGTTGGTTGGTTGGTTGGTTGGTTGGTAAATAACCAATGACTCAACTGGTTGTATAATTGATTTGCTGGTCACTGTGACTAGAAAAGTTTCAACGTCCCTCACAGGACAATATAACTGAATTCTAGGAAGTGGCCAAAGGGCATTATAACTTTATTCTGGGAAGTGGCCAAATGATATTATAACCTTATTCTGGGAAGAAGTAACCAAAGGACATTTTTCTGAGAAGCGGCCAAAAGAAACACGAGTGTGTCACTGCCTCATTTCAGGAGACAGAAGGAAAATGGAAACTGCTAGGAACACATAGTGGACGAGAGAACTAAACATTGAAACCAGATTTAATTTGATCTCTCGGTTAACATTTGTTTTCTTTGAACTGTGGCGCTTGATCATTATGTGTAGTGTCTCTCCCTCCCAATATTTTTCGTGTATCGCACAGACTGGTGGAGCTCAGAGTTAATATTTGTTGTGCAAAACATATCTCAACACAGATTACTGTGAGATATGGGTCAAAAGCTGGTCAGAAGGTCCTGGGCATTTAGAGAAGAACTGATACCGGCAGTAGCATCTTATCGTCCTGTTTCGTAACTATACTAATAGGTGAATGATGTTGCCTTAATCCTTTACTAGTTCCAGGAAAATGCTAGACTATTATGAGCATACAAAAGATCAATTTTATAAAGCTCTACTTCGTCCAAAAAAAAAAATAGTACAAAGACAGCGACATCCAGAAACAGGAAGTCTTCATGGAAGTCACGGGGGCGTCCAGTTGCAACGTCAAGAGCAGTCGGAGATGGAACAGATCAGAAGTATGTATTGAAGGTGTGAGGAGGGACGGCGAAGGGAGCNGGGGGGGGGGGTGGCGGAAGGAGAATTATAGAAAGAAAGACACGAGATGGAGAATCTACGGACTTTTTATTGACGAACTGTGCCCTCCTTGCCTTGCAGCCTTTTAAGAAGAGTACAGTGGACTATTTGGTAATGAACAGTTGCGTAGAATATATCAAACCACAAGACATAGCACGCCCGCCAACAAGTACAAGAATAAATATAATTTTTACAACAGTAAATACTGAGGAAGCATAATTCCACATAGCCAGCAACTCATTTTACTTTTTTTGCTATTTAATCAGTCTTTCGATTTTCACAGTGCAGCAAGGATAAACAGTGCAAAGAATTTATAATGATCCCCATAATGTGTAGCGTTGAGTAGCCAAAATGTTTTAATTGTTTGTTGTTGTTTTTTTTAACATATAATGTAGAACACAGTAGGTCCAATTTGAATTTTTGTGCTAAAAGAATGCTTAAAATTATGGTTATTAGTTTGATTTTTTCATCATTTCCTTATCACGGAGAATTGCTGTGAACTTAGTAGGTATTAACTTTCTATGATTTTGCTAGAGGGCAATATATCTGAAGTCTTGAACGATTGCTGCTTGTGTATCAAAATGCAACAGTTCTTTACTGTACTGTATTTGACGGACAGATGGGTCCAGGAGACTGTGTTGTTCTATGAAATGGTAAACACCGGGTCAACACATATTTCTGGAAGTGACGCAATAAAGGTGGAATTTATAGTGCTGTCCAGCCGCCACGTGCTGATCTTACTCGAACAGATCAGTTCCGGGTCACAGCCACAAGGGCCACTACACGGTTCTCCAAGGCCGCTAAAATCTTGACATGTCCCTGATGATTCAAAAGAAAAAAAAATCTGTGCTTCAACACACACACACACACACACACACACACACACACACACACACACACACACACACACACAAATCGAAGTTAAATAAAATATCTACACATCACAGTCCAAGCTTCAGCGATCATCTTTACTACTACAACAACAACAACAATGTACAACAGCAGCAGCAACAACAACAACAACCACAGCCACAACAACAACAAGAACAACAATTACAACATTAACAACAACAACGACGACGACAACAACAATAACAACAAGAATAACAATAATAACAACCACATCAGCAACAACAAAAACAACAGCAGCAGAAATGCAGAACAATGAATATACTTTCTTTGAACGAAGCTAACTTTTCCCAGATCAGTGAATATGATTTTCTGTTTAGAAGAAATTATTATCTTTTATCTGATAATATTGAATGCTGATATCAGCACAAATTTTTATCTCATACAAATTTAGACAGTCAACAATGTTCATGAAATTAAATATCATTTAGGATTCAATATGCCATTATTATTCATTACTTCCTTACAACCAAGGTTCTTTCCTGCCTTTTTTTCTTTATATAAAACTTGTCGTGTCCCCAGGCATGGTGTCCCCCACCCCCTCCTTGCAAACAAACACAGAACCATGGGCAAGTATCCATTCTGTTCATTCCAAATTCCACCACTGCGCCAAGCATCCTTGGTCTTTGATGCCTCTTAATGTGAGAATTTCAAAAATCAAGTCTAAGTCAGGTTTGGGCGAGTTCACCAAACTTCAGTTCACATCAGTTTACTAGAGGAAAGAGCCCTAGGATCAAGTTCAGCTCAGTTCTATGAAAACTGAATGGTTTCCAAATAAAATCCAGATGGTTTTTGAAATGGGCAATTTGTCCTGATATTCCAAGTAGAAGTACACTGAACTGAAATTCAGGTAACATATTATAGTTCAAGTCACGCACCCAAAATAGCCAGAGTTCAGATCCAGATTAGTTCACCCAAAATAGCTATAAAAGCTCAGATCAAATTCAAGTGAATGGAACTAAGCTCACGAATTGCGTTCGCATGATCTCAATTCTGCCCAACTCTGGTCCAAATCAAACAAAAAAAAAACAAATAAGAACGAACCCCATGTTGGATAAGGTGCAAATCTCTTCTTTAGGAGAGAAGAGATGTAACAACACTGTCTCTTGCCACATTCGCCATCGAAGTTGCAAGGCTGGAAAGATATAATTATGAATGATATAGGAGCAGTTGAGTAAATTATACCAGAATGTCCTTGGGTTGCTTAACACGAACTGAGGTTGAAAAATTTCAAAGTTTATTGAAATTATTATTATTGTATACGGATACACATTTAACGACGACAAAATTAAATGCTGGGACGGATCAAACATCAAACAAAATGTACAGGTGAAGCATTTTATCGACCAAACAGTTCATCCATCCATCCATCCATCCATCCATCCATCCATCCATCCATCCATCCATCCATCCATCCATCCATCCAACCAACCAACCAACCATCCAACCAACCAACCAACCAACCAACCAACCAACCAACCAACCAGCCAACCATCCATCCATCCATCCATCCATCCATCCAACCAACCAACCAACCAACCAACCAACCAACCAGCCAGCCAACCAACCAACCATCCAACGAACCAACCAACCAACCAACCAACCAACCAACCAACCAACCAACCAATTAACCACCCAACCAACCAACCGATCAGTCCATCTCCAAAGCAAGTTAGTTTCCTAAGTCCATGTAATCTATATTATATTGCTCTAGTATGTTGAAATTAAACTTCAAAGATTTTTGGAATGCGTGAACAGTTATTGTTAACCAAAGCTTTTAGTTTAGAGATGTGCGGGTCAAGCTTGGCCAGATGAATGGTCAAAACATCTTACTCTAGTATTGAACTGACGCTGTCATCTGTTACACCACGTGGTTTTCACATTGTGAATTAATCATGCTATCTGCTAAATCTTAAGGCTCTCCCAAAATGTGATTGGAATATGGCTAGGAACTGGGTCACCAAAGAAAATGGGTCCACCGGAAGCCTTCTTAGAGACTGTTTAGGGACTTTCTCCAAGATGCTTTGTTTTTTACGACTAAAACTGTTCCTAGTATATACAGTACATAGCTTAGGAGAATCCCAGCTTTTTGTCGCGCTGTCTTCCACAGTGTCATTTGTCATAATAAATTGATATTGGTGAGCTACTTGTGTGTCATACACAGGGGCAGATTCAGGAAGAAAAACAACCGGGGAGAGGGAAGGTTCCCCCTTATTACTGATCTTCCTGTGGTTGTCGCATTAATAAGCAATATTATTATTCAACTAAACAAGACCTAATACTAAACCTTCCCCCTCCCACACCCACCTCCATTATAATTATATCTTATATGTATGTCAAGGATATACCGTATAATAATGAGATTAACACCTACTTAAAACTACCGACATGTGAAGGGTGAAATTTATTAAGTAGTTCTCCTCCACTCCGTTGACCTAGATCTGTAAGTTATACATACCCGTGTACACACTCGAGGAGGAACAACAGTAAGCCGATCCCCATCCCAAGGTACGTAACTCAATAAGCACTCTAGCCCTGGAGCACAACGCCTGCAGCCAAACGAGGTACACTCCTCACCTTCTTGGGCCAGTGGTCGACACCAGCCTGAAATGAATCAGCCAGGAGTCAAAGAGTGTGTTAACTCTAGCGTTAGATAAAGACAGTACACACACATAGGATTGGGCAGAACTGAGATTAAATTAAATGAACGCGGTTTATTACCTTAAGTACAGTTTACATGAAATTGATATGAGCTCAACAGCTAATTTGAACAAACTGATGTGGATCTGAACTGTACTTATTTTGGATGCTTGATCTGATCTTGATTTTTCTACTTCAATTTCGGTTCAATTCACATCTATCTCAAAAATCAGACCCGAAAGCCAATCTCAAAAACCAGGAGGAACTGATTTTATCTTAATATTACTAAATGTGTATGATACTGAGCAATACTTGATCTCAGGCCTTCCAACGAACTGAATTTGATATGAAATGACATTCTCGGTGAACTTGTCCAAATTTGTACCCAACGCCCTCGCTGTGTGGCCCAATTCGGCCGTCTTATCGCGTCGCCTTAAAGTTTGCCGCTCCCCTTCCTATGCGCTTTTCGAGGTTGCCACCAACATGCAAAAACATTCGACGCTCGCGCTTAAAGGATTAATAGCGTTTGGCATTTTCCTAAGAATGGTGTGGAGTTGACAACTATTTATCATATAAACAGGGCCGATTTCCGCTGACATAAAAGTATGTCATGATTTTTTGGTATGTCACCCATTACGTAACTTTGACTTTTGACCTCCTTAAGAATACTTTGATTGGAAGTCTTCGAAATCTCTAGGCGTATGAATATGTGAGTGGTTTCTTTTGTAACTATTTTCACTGCCCTGGGCTGTCCTATGTCTAGATGAAAAAAAAAAAAAAGTTCAGTCTGTCTTTCTTATCGCTTGACATCGTTCACTGCACGTTTCACTTTCATTTCAGTTAAATATTTGAATTAAAAGAACTTAAAATGTTACAGTGTTTTTGTGGTCTAAAGTTTCATCGATGATTGTCAGCTGTTTGGATCTGCTTTGTGTTGCATAGCTGTGTGGTTCATTTAATTCATTTGTGATTGTTGTGTCTCAAACAGGGTGAGGGCCACTTCAGGGCTCTTTTCACTATTAAAAGTTCATATTTTTTAATTAGTCAGAGTTTATATGATAAAAAGAATTTGAAACTTGTGTTTATTTGATATCAGATTAAATTATGAAATTCATTATTTTTTTATTATATTAATCATACTTATTACGATAAATTTATAACTCATTTTATAAATCTAATATCAAACAAACACTCATTACAGATCCTCTAATTCTTCAACTAAATCGAACGGTATAATTTACGCATGACACACATGAAGCAAGCGAATCATCTTATGAGCTCTTTTATGTAAGTTCATATCTTTTACGGACCATTATGACAGAGACAGGCAGACGACTATGGCATTTCCTGGTGTTATGATCAGGTGTCTGAGCATTTCGTGTAGTCAATTCCACGCTCACCGAGTTCACCAAGTCTCCCCTCCAAAGAACACAGGAGGGGAAACCCGAGAGCTGCAAAGAGGCAGTGTTATGATCATGTTGCACTTTATGTGCAAGACGTGAAATTCACTTGTGATTCTAGTTCGTAACGCGCAATCGTAACACTAGGAAATGTTAGTTATACGCATGCCTACTTGTGATAAGAGATTCGCATTGAAAATAAAATCTCTCTATTGTGTCTCCGAGTTGTAATCCGCAGTGTAAACAAAATGAAATTACTAACCTGGTTGGAATAGCCCAAGGAAGGATGGCTGTATTTCACAGCAGCCATCATTACAACAATCATCGTCTGAAGTGCAAGACTGCAATGATACAATCCACAGGTTGCACTTACTTTGCGTTACTTTGAATATCATAACTCATGGATCCAGTTTGCTGGGTGGTGTCATGTGACATGCTGAATAATCAGCACCAATCAGAAAATACATCGTCCTTTGGTGTTGATGGTAAACCTCTGACAAAATGTCTGACATTTACGGTGAGATTCGCGGGTTGATAAGTCTTTGGTCACGTCATTTCATTCAGGTCAAAAAAAAAATCCGTCACCAAATCGCGCTACATGAAAGTTGTAATAATAACAATGACAGTTTATAAGTCTCGTTTCCAGGCTAATGCCCGCTCTCGCGACTTCACACGACTATTACCCCTGCATGCCTGATCACTCTAGAACTTTCTCACCTCCCTGGGAAGCCTACAGTGCTGCTGCCATATATTATAGGCGCTGATCACTAGCAGTCTGATCATATCTTTCACTGCCTACAGCACGTACCCATTTTACAGACGGGTGGACTGGGGTGAATAAAATGCTTTTCCAAAGCACTTTCAACATGGCCGTGGTCAGGAATCGAACCCACGACCTTTAGATAATGAGTCCACGTTCGACCACGCTGCTCAAGTTGTCAAGGGAAAATACCCATACTCACGGCGTTTTCATTGAATGCACATCAACGGGCAACAATATGTAAGTACTCATCATGGTAAACTAATTCTATATAATCACTGGGAATGCCCAATTTTCATACATGCAGGAGTGGTGCATTAATGAGCTAAATGCACTCATTGTTTATACTGACTGAGTCACCGGGTGTACAGCTGAATGACAGTGTCCTGTCATGAGAGAGGAACTGAGAGAATCAACTCTATAGTAAT
The DNA here is from genome assembly GCA_033807755.1 of Ellobium chinense. Classification (NCBI taxonomy): domain Eukaryota; kingdom Metazoa; phylum Mollusca; class Gastropoda; order Ellobiida; family Ellobiidae; genus Ellobium; species Ellobium chinense. The sequence continues at coordinate 10,771 of JAWQUT010000997.1, forward strand.
AAATAGCGTTTTGTATAGTATAGTTATCTCTAGTATGGTTATGTTACCGAACTAGAAATGGAATCCTCAGCAGTGGTTCTATTTGAAGGATTAATCCCTGCCTCAATAAAGTCGGAAGCACCCATTACTCGACGGAGCCTTGAAGGAGTGCTATAGGGTTTCTGCCCCTCGGCTGGGGTCAGTTGATCAAACAGAAACACTGACGAGGATTCCCCATATCTACGCTATACAAACCTTTCTACAAACTGGAGCAGGTACCGGAACAATGCCTGGCTCTAAGGTACCACGCCGAGTGAAGTCGCTACTGCTACAGCGCAATCCTTGTGCGCATCCACACGAGCATATCTCACCCTCTTGGCTGAAAGGCTGACACAGCCCTGAAATAGATCGACATGGGTTCCGATTAACATGCCCAGAGAGAAAATATTTTTTAGATGCCTACACTCAGTTATTTTTTCAACCCCGAGAGACTCTGAAGAAATGCTCACGTTCTGTTAATTAACACCACTGAATGATTCTTTAGATAATCACATTCTGTTAAATCCATTAACCGGGGGATTCGTCAGATGATCACAGTCTGTTAAATTTCATCACTGATAGATTCTTTAGATGATCACATTCTGTTAAATTTCATCATCAAGAGATTCTTTAGATGATCAGATTCTGTTATTTTTAATCCATTTAATGATTTTTCAGATGCTTACATTCATCAAAGTCAGTTTTAAAAAAAGGGGGACACCTTGTTAGTTTACAGGATATTATTTGTATTAATCATGTGCTTCTTCATGAAAGCTTGAAAATTTTATCAACCGCTCCTTATGGCAGAAAAATTAATTAAATTTACTTTCATGACTTGAATATTTTGTCTGACTGATCCTTTGGGTGTTATCATTATTGGGAAGATAACGAATGCCAGACAAAAAGGGGGGAAAATGGAAATCACAGTGTGTAAAATACTTTCAACGAGAGATAATGCTGTATACAAACTACGGTGGACACCCATGAATGGGATATTAGGTGACTAAAATAAAACTGTCTAAGATCCTTGCATTATCACTGTGAATGAGTAGCTTTACTGTGAACCAGTTTGCCCTCCCGCTCCACATATACGGGGTTACCCATTGAAGAGGTGCTCGAAAATTTCATACTGCATTGTTATTAACAGTGATTGGAAAGATGATTTGAAATTTCAGTCTCATCGGTAAAACAGGCTTAAAATGGGGATAACGATACAAACTTGCCCATACATGATCAATGAAATCTTGCACCTTCGATAAACAGACATTGACGCTAAATATGATCTATTAAATTTCATAGAGACTGACGATACTGATCGAATTTTACGTAGAACAGTTTCATAAGTTATCGCTTCCGAAAACAGCATGCCATGTACCCGGTCCATTCTTATAATATTAACGATGCCACAGAATAAACTTACACTTGAAAGTCAGACCAAACGAGAGGCTAAAACCCACATTTTCGACCAGTGGATCTTCTTCAGGAAATAAAAGCGTGTCAAAGCACCCTTAGTATACAGGTACAGATCACATACAAAATAGGTGGCCAAAAAGAAAATATAATGTCTCAAAATATACCAAGGGCACTACTGAAAAAGGCAGACTAAGATTATAAAGGGGATAAAGGCTAAAACATTAAAACTTGTACCATCACAGCGTTCTTGGAGTCATTATGCTGGCTCCCAGTGGAAGGTTACGATTTTGTTCACGGCACCACAATGAATTCTCAGCTCAACCGGAACTCTGGCAAATTTCATAGATTATATTTCAGGACACTCCTACCAAGAACATGATACAGATTAGGGACAGATTTATGGGTAGGCCCAAGAAAAAAAATGCAAATA
>JAWQUT010000997.1:20177-30295 GCA_033807755.1 Ellobium chinense
CATCTTGTGAATCGAAAGCATTGATGGTTGCATGTGAAAGAATCCATTTTACTTCTCAAAAATGCATTTCGTCAGGGTCACCCCCTCGGTTTCCTTGGCTGATTATATGAATTTATGCTGAAATTGTCTGTTTTTGATCGCATATTTTATCTATACGCAATAAAATTAGACCTATCTTGTTCATACCATTGGAAAGGAAATTTTCTCCTCTACAAGGTCAAACTCTCATCGGCTAGCCAATGAAAATGTCGGAACGACGGCATCTCCCGAAAGCGAAACATAAATTATGTCTGGCCTTATCTACATCGCTGAAAATAGCTAGGTCACGGCCTACTTTTCAATCGGAACAAGTCATGCTGATGTTTCATTCACTCGTTTGTTTCCGGCAAGCGTGACCTAGTTATCTGATTGGATTTCTTCGGTTCGGGTGGCCTCATTTCTATCTGTATGTAAACAGCAGCATGCAGGTTAGCACGTGAATACCTGACAGGAAGGAGGTGGCCAAGACATTAGCAGCCTAATTTTTCTTTGTGATCCTGAATTGTTGTGATTATCATAATGCCGACAAGAAAAAGAGGCTGAGGAAGGTGGCCCAGCCTATCAGCCGGGCATGTATTGATGTAAGTACAGTTTTTCGGACGTATTTTGTGTGTGAAATTTTCAAACGCATTTTTCTCAAAACTATACTTTTCAACACATAATTTGAAACTCCATCATAATTTACGAACCAATCTTTGCAAAATTTGGTATGTAAGCAGTTTATAGGTGTACAAAAAAAGTAACAGGGAGACATTTGGACTTTTTTTTTTATTTTTCAGGAAATATGTTGGCGAAGGCCAAAAAATGGGGGAAAATCGATATTCTGATACATACCAATTTTGAAAATTCATAAAATATTTTTTTATCATTTTATAAAAAATAACTCGCTGTTACTTTGTAGACAAGGTGTATAAGAATGCATGTGTGGAATTTCAGTTGGATTGCATTTCATCTGGAGGAGGAGTTACCTTTTGAAGTTGACGGTTTTCTAGGTAGAAAATTCAAGATGGCGGCCGTTTCCATAGCAACCATAATAAAATGTAAAAAAAAAATTGACTGTTTTCCACTAATTCGAATCTGCTGAGTCCAAAAATCAAGGTTAAAATCATGTGCCACCAAACATTTAGAAAAAGGCCCTCAGGTGGCGCCCTCCACCCCTTAACTGAGAAAAGTATTAAAAAAACACAAAAAAAACTATTTTATATCTAATCTGTACCCACTTTCGAGTCATTAGTGACCGTGACGACTTTCGTGCTGCCATTTTTGATATTGCACTTCCCTTACACTGACAAGATCCTATACTGACAAGCTCCTATAATACAGGCAAGGTCCTATACTAACAAGGTCCTATGCAAACAAGATCTTATACTAACAAGCCCCTACATGTAGAAGATCCTATATAAACAAGATCATGTAGCTTGCAGGAGCCTAATTGATCCAGAAAAATATAAAAAAAATTGGACTGTCAGAGTCGATAGTAGCAAAGTGTAAAATCTGGACAGATTGTGTAGAAATAATGGTATAACATGAGACCACACCGCAAAAGTGGTGAAATTCATTCTTGAATGTGTAAAAAAAAAGTGTAAAAAGGCAGTGTTTCCCAGTGGCTTCTACGGAAATCACTTGTGCAAGCCCGTGGTCTGCAAAAGAAGGCCAAATATTTAACCAATTTTTATCTAAAATAAAATTGTGAAAAATCTAAATGAAGGACCCCCACTGTAAACAGTAAAATATTTGAGCACATTGGTGGCACCAGACCTGCAGACTAGCCTTGCCCGTCTCGGAACGTTTCTGTGGTTCGAGGAGAAATTTTGAGCAAATGGCTCAAAGAGGCTTTTACAATTTGGCTCCTGCAACCTATACAGACTAGGTCCTATACAGACAAGGTGCTGTGTCTATTACAATCCACAATAAAGAACAAGATTCACGTTAATGAAACCATGGAAACTTTTTCATGCTATCACTTTTGTTATATTATTTGTTGTATTCTTCTAATGTAACCTTACCAGTCCGTGACTTAAAAAGCTGTGAAGTGCGTCACTCTTGGTTTGGCTTTCGAATGCAAGCAAGTAAGGAATCGATACAGCCAAGCTTTGAACCTATCTCATTCGCTTTGGAGTTGATGTGTTGTGTTCTACACATCATAATTGGATGCCTTTATTTTTACACATAGTCATCATTATCCTCATCCTTATCCTCATCAATACAATAGACAGTTTACAAGGTAACAAGCCGTTATATGGAAGAAGACAGTACAGTGTATACCAAATTAAAGTAGAACACGCACATTGAACATCATTTTCCCTTTTTTAATATCTCTTCTCTCTGAAAATTATCTATGGTGTCCACCGCGCCAAATTTCCGAAGAAAGACCATCTTTCTGTTACCGTGCGCGTATGACTCAATTAGGAGAGCTAGATTTACCGGGTTTGGCCCTTGTGTCCAGAATCATTCCCCTTCCCCGATTAGCAACGGCACGTAAGATCCAGCAGTTACAGACCTCTATCTAACAATGTAATATTATTAATCTTTTAATTAAGGTTCTTGTTATCCAAATTCAAACGCAAAGTTTGGTAGTGTAAGCCAGATAAAGCACTTCAGTGCCTCGGCATGATTTTATTTGACATATTTACAGTTCACAGAGGAATTAAAACATTCATACGAACATGCTTTCACCCGTCAGCAGAGCACTGGCTAAACAGCTTGGTCATGTGGCTAGAACGTATTTGACGGAGTGGGTGTAACAATTCGGACTTTGGATAATGTAACCCTGTGGGTTGTCTGGGGCTAGGGGAGGCGTTATATCTTTATCAAAAATCGTTTGAAAGACTGTTGTATTGGAATAATAGGGTATCGTATGATTTCATGTGGTCTGTAGGAATGTGCAACTTTCCTTTAAGTCAAATTTACCAGTTAAGGTTACACACGAGCATAACTTTTGAGGTCACTTGAGTTGGACTTAGTCGTGGAGGTGATCAATATTTATCACATCATTTTCTTTCTCCCTCTCAGGGGCCCGGTGACCTTAGCTGTGGCCTGTTATAATGCAGTTGTCTTTTCTATTTTATTTTCTTTTGTGTGTGTGTGTTTTACGTCTCTGTATGTTATGCTTGTGGATTCATTATTGCTATGAATTATCTATATCGTTTGCTTATATTTATACTACGTCGTATATCTGAGCTAATAAAGTTATTGTTATTGTCCCTACCCTGATCCCATTCAAGCAGCATTATTTCGGGTCAGATGTTTGAAAAGATAGGGGCTCCCAATGAGCTAACCACTTGATCTCCTGAAATAGCCCGAGGCCTCAACTGGCTTTTCATGAGGCTGGTTCAAACGAAGAGACACAGCAAAAAAAGTTACTTGTCATGGGCTATTAAAAGTAATGTATATTGTTTTAGATCAGATGCTAATCTTCACTAGTGGAGTGACATCATTCAACAGTATAGTAATATATGGCAAAAAGATTTAGGCGTGTGTAACGTTAACACCATTATCAAGAGCCTAACGTTTTCTGTCTTTCCATCTGCGATATTCTTTTGAGACTACTGCGGGATGGTGCAAACGTGTGCAACTCTGGGCTCATTCAGTTCACGCTTTAGACTTTCTATTACAGGCAGAATGACGCATCTGTTATTATTATTTTTGTTGTTGCTGTTGTTGTTGCTGTTGTTATTTTTCTTGTCCCTCTTGCTTTACGCGACGCCACGGCCCCAAATCCGAAACATCGATTGTGACGTTAGTAATGCAGCACGTGAACCAGACATAAAAAAAAATGCAGTCCTCCTGATCAACGAACATAGTGTACTAGAGGGTTGGTTTTTTTCGCACATGAAACGCCATTGAATTCTTGCTAAGCCCAGAACTCTCGACAAATTTCGTAGACAATAGTCCAGAGCATTATCCACCTAGAGCTTGGTTTAGAGGAAGGGTCAGGGCTGCAATGTAGGTTAAGGAAGTAAAAACAAATTTACATTGTCTGGGAACTCTCTTGTGTGTGCTTTCTCTTTTATAATCCTGCTCAAAGCCTGAACCAAGCTCTTGATGGGATTATCTTATATTACTATTCATGATACGATGCTAGGGAAGGACAGCTATAGTTTCTTCAAGTTAAGATGTAAGTTTATACATGTTTTAAAGGCAGTACCATTGGAATCTGCCAAGGGCCTGGTCCTTTGCCAATGGTAGGGGAAGGGATCGAACTGTGAGGCTGTCACAGTCCTCACCCGAAGTTATGTTATGATAATTGGCTGAAATGTTAGCTTGCCGTGTGAAAATGCAGCCCTTTTTTGTCGCAAGTATCAGAAAAAAAGGGAGATAATAACACCAATCATCAGAATTGTTATTGTTGTTGTTGTTGTTATTGTTGTTGTTCGAGTTGGGCAGATTCGAATGCTAGAACTTTTGAGACCGGATTCGAATCCAGAGTTAGGATTCGATGAATTCGAATTTGGATTCGAATCCAGAGGGGAGAAAAGAATGTTTATAGAATCTGCGCTTGTATTTCCTAGAGTATCGAGAAAACAGCTGATAAATTCTGCATGAGGTCTTTTGTAAAGTATTTTCATCCTAAATGAAGCTAAAGCGTACACTGGGATTGCTTATTATAAACCAAACTTTTTATCTTTCCTTTGATTCCTGTGAACCGAAGGATTGCAATCCAGACCAATCTAGGCTTGAATCCGGATTCGAACCCGCAGATCCGAATCTTGTCCATCAATAGTTGTTGTTTTGAACCTATGCTGTCGACTTAGTTGCTCTTCTACAGCCAGTGTCACGAGTATGAATGTACTTGTGTTTTTAATGAGGTATTTTCAGACGGGTAGTTGCACCACGTGATCTAGGGATTGCTACTATATTTTGATAAGTGACAAGTAATCATACATGAGCAGAGCATGTAAACAAACCAACGTGCGAGCAAGATTTCCTAGGTCACGTGATGGAGCCGAAAATACCTAATTACGTTCAGGTGGAAGTTGACTTCTGCAAACTGAGTCCCGGATATACCCTCAGGTATGTAAGAAACAACATGAACTGAAAGGTGTGGCAATAAACATTTATGATAGGTCTACACCAGCCTAATCTCGATGTGATAATTCCTATTATAGATGAAAACAATTTGGTGGAGGAAGTCTCGCGGACATCTTAGTGTAAACGACCCGATTTTAACATCTGTATATTGGTTTTTATATCCAAGTTTTAAAGGCTTTGGGGGAAGGGGTAAAAACATTTCTTTATTGACCGTTCTTGGGTGTTCTTTTAAGCGTTCGTGGAAGAAAAAAAACTAGGCTGTTGGAAAAAGTAGTGATAGAAAGCCATTCTCCTGCTGTAACCTAATGTTTAGTTCTCTTCACCCACCTTTTTATGTCATTTCTGAAATCTCTCTCCACAAGTTCTCTGTTTTTGTTTTATCATACTCGTCTCAGAGTCTCAACTGCACAAGCTACGGTATGTAAATTATACAGTACACAAATGAAAAAACGAATCAACCCAGTTTTGATAAATTGAATATTTATTTGATTTAGCTATCAACAATGTGTCATATTGTTTTTGAACTATCAGCACCACCAGCGCTCCTCCTCCTTCTCCTCCTTCTATTACCATGACAACAATAGAAATTACTACTTCTAATTCTACTGCCACTAATACTTCTACAACAACATCTACCTCTACTTCTACTACTATTACTATTCCTATGTGTACTACTATTTAAATTACTACAGCCACTGTCGCTACTAATTCTATTACAATTACTATTGCTACACTTGCAACTACTACAACTGTTGATACGACCACTATCACTGTTGTAGCTGTTGCTACTGTCACTGCAACTGTTGCTACTACTACTAAAATCTGCGACTGGTTTAGCCATTATATTCACCACTTTTGCTACTTTTATCGGAAACAGTCCTACTACAACTACGATACATATGCCACCACTATTACATGTCAACATTGAGTCAACTACCATGACAACAGCTACTGTAATTACTTCTATTGCTGAAAGTAAAATACTTCTGATGGCCAAGCCACCAGTGGGCATGTTAACATTATCACTACCCTGCCACTGCTGCTGCTATCACTTCTGTAACTAGTAGGACTGAACTTAAACTACCACCACTGCAGTTACATTATTTTTACTATATTATATTCTATTTCCATGGTCATGCGCTACTTGCATATATTATCACTATTAGTACCCAATATTATCAGTACGCTCCTGTATCATTATCCATTTCCCTAGCTATCCTTTCCCTAAACAAAAATAGTACAGTATTTTTACTAGATCATCCGTGATCTTGCATAGGGACGTTTTCCACAAAATAGATGAAATACTGATCTTTGAGGTGCTTTTGGCGTGGGGATTGGAGCACTGGCTATGTACATGTCTGAAGTGCAATCATGGTGTGTCTGGAACCAAGTAACTAGTAACAGGGAGAGTCAAATACGAATTTTAGTCACATTTCGTTTGGGCATTAGGCCGATGTAGATGTCAGTTGCTTTTGACTTTATGTGTGAGCTAAACAAATACAGCACTCTACCCGTTTTTTGTTTTTATTTTTGAGAAACAAGTATCTTTATGCATATTAATTGCACGCCGTCTCGTTTTACTGTGAACTTCTTTCAAGTGGATCACGTCATTACACGTATACCTGAACAAGTACACCATAACAGGGTGCATGCTCTGATGTACAGAACCTACGTGACAAACTATAAATTTTGTATGTATGTTACTCATAACCCTGGCATCTAATTTTGAAATTGAGGCAAAACTTTGGTGCTTCTCAGGCCGTCATTTGAATTTCTTGTCCATAATCCGCAGAGCTGATGCATGATTTTTATAGCATCCCTTCTAGGCACATCTGTAGTACCCAGGTAATAAGAGTCGCTTGGCAGAAGATTTAAGAGAGCTGCTCACTGACTGCACTACTGTGGTTAGTGGGAAGTGAGTACATGTCGTGCCAGGTTCACAGCTGCAGTAGCCGTTTATTTTACCGAAGGGGTCACAATTCTCACCCTCCAAAACATAAGGCTCACAAGTTCCTGTGGAAAAGATAAACACATTCACGGGATAAGCTCTCTAAGATCTTCGAGTTCCAATAAACGTAATGTATACTAGTCTATAACAGCAAAAGGTGGAAGGGCCTTTTCAATCTGTCACTTAACTATGAAACAATCTAAGCACCAACATTAGAGAGAGTCAAAACAACGTTCAGTATAAGAACAGGCTCAAAACACTGTTGTTTAGTACCGTATACATGTAGTCACCATTTATGTTATGTGTAGTAAAAGTACTCTGTACTGGATGAATCTGACAGGTGTGTTTATGTGTGCGTGCTTGCGTGCGTGCGTGCGTGTGCGTGCGTTTTTATATTTCACATCATCGTCAGTGTTCATTCTCATTATGTAATGCACCTTGGAGCACTCATCTAAGTGGATTTTTGGCACTACATAAATTAATTATTATGATTAAGATAGCATTTCAATTTCTTTTCTTCTCCAGTCAAGCGATGCTGGTGCTGGAAATGGGAGGAGGGTTGCAGGAAGTCACCCTGCTATTTCCTTACATCGACATTAAGAGAATGGAAGGAAAGGAGGGGGAGAGAGAGAGAGAGAGAGAAAGAGAAAGAAAAAGAGAGAGAGAGAGAGAGAAAGAAGGTCTGGAGGGAGAGATGAACTAAGAGAGAAGAGAAATGAGCAAAAGTAAGTAGGGAGAAAAAAAATGAGAAAAACATGATAATAGAGGCGTCACTGGAAACAGCCTAAATACACCTTAAGAAAATCTCAACTCCTCTTGTTCGCCTGCTGATTTTTTTTTTGTTTTGGTTAAAATACTAGACTCAGAAATGTGATATAATTTTCTGTTTATACAAGCCTCTATACCTTCCTTCACTACCCATCTCTAAACCAACACACATACACCATGCACACTTTCTTCTCTTCCTTGCCTTTCTAGTGATAATAGACCACAGTTAAACCTCGATATAAACTCTGCCTTGGTTCGTAAAAAAAACAATGTACTTATTATTGAGGTATACTAAAATTGAGGTCTATCTGAAAAATGAAATGATATATGAATAATAAATCCGTGCACGTGAAATGCATACCCAATTTAATGCTAAGGTATTTTGTAATAAAAGGTACCTAATATCGAGGGTTGCACTGTACTCCATATCTCCCTTCTTCTAGCCACAGTCCACAGTGACTGGGGAAACGTGAGGTAGGTCCCCGTAATAAGCGACCAAGCTATATTGAAGTTAAGTTACTCAACTGAAGGCCAGTGCCTTGGCGAGTAACTGGCGAGGGTGATTTTTTTATGTGTGTTCTTTTCAAGATACAAGATTTTAAAAAAAATATATACTTTCCTTTCGCTTTATAATAATGAGCATCTAACATAATGTCAATGCAATTAACAGTTAACATAAGGCACCAACAGTATCCTATATCAAACCCTGATGAACGTGAAATACAATACATGAAGTATTGAATATTATACAGTGTAATGAGGGCATTACAGTCCCAACAGAAACTATGCCTGAAGTTATTGAACATTTATCTTAATCATACTGTAACTGTGGATTTACTGACTGCTCTCAGCAAAGTTTCGTGTCTTGTTTTCATAAGCTATTGGAATTTGAACATGTCTGGATTCGTTTATATATTAGTGGTGATAAATTAATTTTAGACAGCATAATAACTATTATAAATTGTGACGAGAAGATGCAAATACGGTACTATCACAAAAGGACACAAAAGCTGTCCAGAAATAAATTTACCAGTTATATGCTATGAAAACGCGGGGTTAAGGTGCACATCAACTTCTTGAAAACTTCAATAGGTCTGAATATCCCGTCGCCAGTGTACTGCCATGTACTCAGATTCAACTTTTATCCAAGAACAACAGTCATGGGCATTCTTGTAGGTGGTGGGTTACAGAAGTGTAAAGACTACTGTTCTATTTTATCTTGTTGGAAACTTGGTATACTATAATATCTATGGAACTCTTTGGTACAAACTGAGATATACCATTTTTCCAGTTTTAATACAAGTACGCGTAAAGTAAACCATAAAATTCACCTCCTAAACAATGGCAGGTTTTGTCGCGTTGATCATTATTATTGCAAAACTTTCTGCTGGACCTACCTGTGGTGGGATAGGCGACTCGGAAGGGCAAAGCTCTCTTACTCACCACAGGGTAGGGATTCAGAATCTGACAACAATGCCCTGCAGGACACTGGGAAGTATTTGTGCATACCTGCATTGACACCACCTGAAACATTGGATCTACTGTCAGTTAAACAACGACAAAAGATGGGTGGAAAATAGCTAAACTAGTATCAAAGCGGCGGTGAAGACCATTAAACAATTACCAAATGGGCAGTGAAGACCAGTTAAACAATCGCCATAGGGGCGGTGGACATTAGTTAAACAAACACGAAAAGGGCGCGGCAGTGGACACCAGTTTTGCAGCCAATAAAGAAACGATGGACACCAGTTAAACAAATGCCATAGGGGCGGTGGAGGTCAGTTAACCTTTGTGATGCGGTGACAGAAACGCATTGTACCGTCCGCTCGCCACGCTTGAATGCGGCAACAGAATATATACGCATGTCCTTGCTAAGCACTGGGTGCGACGATCGAATTTCGCAGCTCGGTGTCAGCTGACTAGCCGACAGATAACCCGTGTAATGGTCATTCTCCGTAATAATTATCACACAGCCAGCGGGAGGCTGGACCCGAGACGCCTCATGCTACTAAACAACCACTAAAGAGGCAGTGGAGATCAGTCAAGCCATCTCGGAGGGGGGTGGTAGAGAAAAGTTAAGCAGCCAAAGCGGGTGGGCGGTGGAGATCAGTCAAGCCATCACGGAAGGGGCGGTAGAGAAAAGTTAAGCAGCCAAAGGGGGGTGGGCGGTGGAGTTCAGTCAAGCCATCACGGAAGGGGCGGTAGAGAAAAGTTAAGCAGCCAAAGGGGGGTGGGCGGTGGAGTTCAGTCAAGCCATCACGGAAGGGGCGGTAGAGAAAAGTTAAGCAGCCAAAGGGGGGTGGGCGGTGGAGATCAGTCAAGCCATCACGGA
>JAWQUT010000997.1:33400-69014 GCA_033807755.1 Ellobium chinense
CTCTCTCTCTCTCTCTCTCTCTCTCTCTCTCTCTCTCTCTCTCTTTCCCTCTGTCTGATTACCCATCACAAGTAGTATAGCATGACTTTTTAATTCTGATTGAGGAACCAGAAAATGTGTTTCACAGAAGCTCATTCTCTTCAAGGATTTATCGTAATCTCTCAAAATGTTATATCATAAAATAAATATTTTACTAATTGCTTCAATGTTTTGATCACTCAACATCCTTACGAATTTAAATATACTTGATTTTTATCTTCATATGCCATGGCAGATATTTTTTCTTAGACTTTGAAAAACACGGGCAATTAACTATACAGTGATATTCGTCTTCCACTTCACAACATTCTGGACAAATTCGTTTCTTGTACTCTACTTTGATTCTTCCCCATTTTTCCCTCTCTGGCAAGAAGCAATGGGAACCAAGTCTGATTTTTGTAAGGGCTACTCTGAACATTTTACAGCTTGCTATGTCGAGGTATTTTTCATAATCCAAATTAAAGTTTTAAATACCTAAACAATCTATTATCGCTAGATTTTTCTACTCGACTATGCCAATCCTGTCGATACATACATTTCAGTCTGTTTTTGAAGTCATTTATGAATGCTTGTTTATCTAAAACTTTCTGATTAATCCACGCATACCCAAACCCGGCCCTATTTAACAGGTCTCTTATAAGCGATGCCCGATTAGCTCTATCCCTAGCATTTCCCATCTGCATGTACAATTCTTTGGCCTTTTCTTCCTCGTCTATTAATTTCAACATTACTTGACTACTCTAACTTTTCTTTCCAAGGAAAGAGGATAAACCCCCAATTCCCTGTAAACAACGCACGTAGGTGTTTCTTCTGACACACAGCAGAGATTTTAAGAAATGTAAGAGCAATTTTTCAACAGGATCTGCACTGCAGAAACTCCAGACCTCACAAGCATAATTCAACACAGGAGACACTAAACTATCAAATAACTTAATCTGCAGACCCGGCGTCAGTTCTGAATTTCTTTGTAGGTAACTCTTTAAACGAAACAAAGACCTTCTCTCTTGCTCTACACATGTTTTTTAAATTCCATATAATGGCAGAGTACAGCGCATCAACTGATCTAGAAAGTGTCATAATATACCCACGATTGTGTGATATACTCAGATGAATCTACACAAGACACCGATTTCAATAAACAACAGAGAGAGAAGCCGTTTAACCTAAGTCATGTTTTGTTGGAATGAATGTAATTTGTAAACAATCCTAGACGGCTGGACTGCAGAGAGAACATTGAACGAAGCGATTTTTTGTTAATCGTTTCAGTGAGAGACTCAGTTTGCGACAAACAAAAGTCATGCTCAGAGCAAGTAAAAAATATAATGCACTACATGGATATGTGTACAGTGTCAAAACAGTGCTGCCACAAAATTAATGTCTTTGATATTTTGATCAACAGTGATTAGATTCAATGATCAAATGCCACGCTAAAAAATCGCTGACATTAGATCAATGTGTGGAGGCTTTCACAAGAGTTGTCAGTATTACAGCGAAAGATAATTATGTTTCCGTGGATAGATTATGAAACATTAATCACACACTTATGACATCGAGAAGATGGACAGGAGAAGTGACGAAGAAGTTGGCAGAAGATGGACTACTGCGGATTGACCGGTGTAGGCTTATCGGCAAGTTTAAGATTTGATGCCTCCAGTTCATGTTGATACCAAAGCTGTCATGGCTCCTGCTCGTCTACGAAATAAGCTCAAGTACTGTAGAGGCAATCAAGAGGAAGATTAATAAGTTCACAAGGAAATGGTTAGGGGTGCCACCATGTCTTACAGACACAGCCCTCTATTGCAAAAATACCAAACTAGGACTTCCATTCAAGTCGGCAATGGAAGAATTTAAACCTGGGAAATCCAGACTTGCAATGATGCTTCAGACTCCTCAGACTCATCGGTTCGGTTTGTCCAACCCATGCTGAAGACTGGAAAGAAGTGGACAGTCAGTGCAGCAGTTGACGAGGCGAAGGAGGCACTACAGCTAAAAGAGGTCATCGGCTATACACAGATCAACAGAAGAGGATTTGACCATTAATTGGTGGTCCAAGGCGAACCAGAAAGAGCGCAGAGACATGGTCATCCGAGAAATCAGAGATACAAAGGATAAGACACGAGTCCAGAAAGCAGTGCAACAGGTCCAACAAGGACAATGGACGACATGGGGGAATGCCTACAAAGATCTCTAACTTGGAACGAAATTATGGCACATGGCTCCACTGCTATTAAGCTTCATTATCAGGTCAGTGTACGACCTCTTACCCACTGGCGCAAACCTCAAGAAATGGGGAAAGACTACAGATGCTAAATGCCCACTCTGCAGTGGCGAGCAAACCTTGATGCATATGGTATCAGCTTGCAAAGTGGCACTGGCACAAGGGCAGTACACATGGCACCACAATAGAGTCCTTCGGGTATTAACTGAAGCCGTCGACAAGGCCAGACAAGAGGCATATAAGAGACAAGTAGCGAAGTTTGTTCCAAGGTACTTCTTCCGTGCAGGGCAGGCAAACAGCAGCAAGTCCGACATCAAATCTACCAGCCCTGTGGCAACAGTGTTGAATAGTACGGACGACTGGGAAATAGCAGTTGATTTGCCGGGCTGTCATATGTACCCTGGGGCAATCCGAACAACCAGTTTGAGACCCGGCATCGTCGTGCATGCAGCAAGCTCAAAGCAGATGCTGCTGATTGAACTGACAATGCCGTTTGAGTCCAGGATGGACAAACAGTATTCGTATAAAACTGCCAAGAACAGTGACCTTGTTCTCAAACTAAGAAGAGCAGGAATGACGGCTAGAGTAATAGTTGTGGAAGTAGGGGCAAGGGGTATGGTGAGTACCTCGGTCTACAACCTACTTAAGTTGTTCGGCTTACTAGGACGGGCGCGATCACGTACTCTGAAGGATCTGACAGAGTCTGCAGAAGAGAGCTTAGCATGGATATGGGTCAAGAGCAGTGAAAAGTGGAATGTTGCACAGTAAGTGTAAAAATACTTAAAATACAACTTCCACCATGGCTTCATGGTGGCAGAGATGATATTAAGCAAGGAATTAAGGATCTAGGGGTTGCGGGTTCAAATCCCTCTCGAGGCAGGAACAAAAAAAAAAAAACATCAATAGAAGGGACACTTGAGAGTTATGACCCAAGTGTGACCCAGCCTCTTTATAGTATCAGAAAGTCAAAGGGCCACTGGTTAGACAGGGGTATCTTTCTCTGTATATGCCTTGAAATGCATTTGTGTGTGCAACCTATTATGACTGGCTTGTATAACACTTTTTGACAATATGAAATATTTTGCCATGCACTAAATAGTCCCTTTTTTTCAGTGTTTTCAGGGAAACATGGCATGCATGGCTGACTAATTCAGTTTTTAGTAACATAGATCACAGCAACAGCAACCAGATCAGCTCTCGAGAAGAGGACCATGCCACCTGGAACCTTTGATTGCCAGCCCACGGAATTACCTGACTAAATAGTGGCTCAGAGATGTTACAAAATTTAGATTGAGATACTTATAATCATTGCTTTTACAGTGCACTAACGTCTTCCAGTAAGTAGATGATTGGTCGGTAGTCAAGCAGATTGGGAGATTTGACTTAATATCATTGATATAATAGCTTTTTAAAAAGTTCGTAGCAATAAAAGTGTCAGAGCAAACTAAAAAGTAGTAGCACTAATGTCAGTCGCAGCAGTAGTAAAAGAAATAGCAGAAGTGGTAATGCGTGTGTCAATAGGGTCAGTGTAGCACAAGTTTTAACCATAGGAAGTAGATGAAAGAGCAAGTTTATTCCTGTCTAGCCTTTTTCCTTAAGAGGTTTTCGAAAGTAACTGTCCATGATAACGTTGGCTGAGTCTTTCCGCCATTGCTTTTAGCAACAATTTATACGCGCCTCTGTTTTCATCGTTCTGAGAAAAAGTAGGTTGGTTTTTGCTTTGAAATTCACATGCAAAGGCCCAATAAAAATGAGAAACACAGTCTGAGCTGACCACAATCCTTGTTTCGATTGAATACATTCTTATTTTCACCTTCAACGACCCTGAGCTTTTGGTTTTGTTTGTTTCAGCTGTAGTATTCAGCTATCGTATAATATACTATGGCGAGGAGAGGGATGATTAGTAGATGTAATTATGCATTTGATTAAAAAAATTAAACTAGTAGTAGTATTAGCCATGGTATCAGTAGAAGCAATAGTGGTATGGGCAACAGTAGTAGTAATAGCAATCGTTAATGTAGTAATAATAGTTTCGATAGTAGTGGTAGGGCTAAGAGTTTAAGGAGAGAGGCATTCATGGGGATGAGGGGTGGAGGATAGGTAATATGGGTTGACTGGTGGGTGGGTTGGTTGGTTGGTTGATTGGTTGGTTGGTAAATAGCCAATGACTCCACTGGTTGTATAATCCACGGTGACCAGAGAAATTTCAACGTCCCTAAAAGGACAATATAACTGTATTTTTGGAAGTGGCCACAAGGCATTATAACTTTATTCTGGGAAGTGGCTAAAGGATATTATAACTTTATTCTGGAAAGCGGCCACAGGAAACATGAATGGATCATTACCTCATTTCAGTACCCAGAAGGAAAACAGAAACTGCTAGGAACACAATACAGTGGACGAGAGAACTACACACTCAAACCAGATTTAATTTGATCTCTCGGTTAAGCTTTTTTTCTTTAAACCGTGGCGCTTGATCATTATGCATTATTCCCAATCTTTTGCTGTAGCGCACAGACTGGTGGAACTCAGAGTTAATATTTGTTGTGCAAAACATCTCTCAGTACAGACTACTGTGAGATATGGGTCAAAAGCTGGTCAGAAGATCCTGGGCATCTTATGGTCCTGTTTCGTAACTTTATTAATAGGTGAATGACGTTGCCGTAATCCTTTATAGTCTCAATAAAATGCTAGACTATATTATTATGATAAAGGATCTATTTTATAAAGTCCTATTTCGCCAAAAAAAAAGAACATATCGAAGACAGCGCAGCCAGAAACAGGAACTATTTGTTGGAAGTCACGGGGGCGTCCAATTGCAACGTCAAAAGCAGTCGGAGATCGAAAAGGCCAGAAGTACGCATTGAAGATGTGAGGAGGGGCGGCGAGGGGGCGGGGAGGGGGTTGGCAGGAGGAGAGATATAGAAAGGAGGACAAGAGAAGGAGAATCTACGGACTTTTGATTGACGAACTGTACCCTGCCAATCTTGCAGCCTGCGAAGAAGAGTAAGGTGGACTATTTGGTAATGAACAGTCGCGTAGAATAATATACCAATCCACAAGACATAGCACGCACGCCAATAAGTACAAGACCAAATACAATTTTTACAACAGTAAATACTGAGGAAACATAATTCCACATTGCCAGCAACTCATTTTACTTTGTTGCTCTTTATTCAGTCTTTCGCCTTTTAAATCATCGCAGCGAGGATCAACAGTGCGAAAAGTTTTAATGAACTCTATAATTTCTAGCGTGTTGAGGAGCCAAAAAGGTTGTGATATTTTTATTTTTTTTAATCAATCTAGACCATATAGTCTAGAACACGGTAAATCTATTTTGAATTTTTGTGCTAAAAGAATGCTCAAAATTATGCTTACTAGTTTGATTTCCTCATAATTTCCTTATCACGGAGAACTGCTGTAAACTTAATAGGTATTAACTTTCAATGATTTTGCTAGAGGGCAATATATCTGAAGTCTTGAACTATTGCTGCCTCTATATCAAAATGCAACTGTTCTTTACTGTACTGTATTTGACGGCCAGACGGCCCCAGGAGACTGTGTTGTTCTATGAAATGGTAATCACCGGCTTAACACATATTTCTGGAAGTGACGCAGAAAAGGTGGAATTTATAATGCTGTCCAGCCGCCACGTGCTGACCTCACTGGAACAGATCAGTCCAGGGTTACAGCCACATGGCCCACTACACGGTTCTCCAAGGCCTCTAAAATCTTCACATGTCCCTGATGATTAATACAAAAAAAAAATATGTGCATCAACGAAAAAAATCGAGGTTAAATAAAATATCTACACATCACACTCTGAGTTTTCTTTACCATGTTTGCTATTAGTACAACAACAACAACAAAACACAACAACAACAACAATAATAATAATAATAACAACAACCACGACGATGACGACCATAACAACAACAACAACCACAGCCACAACAACAATAACGACAACCAACAAAGACGACGACGGCAACAACAACAACAATAACAACACGAATAACAATAATAACAACTACCTCAGCAGCAACAGCAGCACTGCAGAGCACGTACCATTGAAAAAAATACACTGATATAATTCCTCTGAACGAAGCTATTTAACGTTTTAACTTTTCACAGATCAGTAAAATTCTGTTTGGAAGAATTTATTATCTTTTATCTGATAATATTGAATGTTGATATCAGCACAAATTTTTATCTCATACAAATTTAGACAGTCGACAATGTTCATAAAATAAATATCATTTAGGATTCAATATGCCAAATTTTCATTACTTCCTTACAACCAAGGTTCTTTCCTGCCTTTTTTTCTTTACAGAAAACTTGGTCTTGTCAGCAGGTATGGTGTCTCCTCCCCCTACCCCCTCCCCCTTTGCAGACAAGCACGGAACCATGAGCAAGTGTCCATTCTGTCTATTCCAAATTCCACCACTGAGCTAGGCATCCTTGGTCTTTGAGGCTCTTAATGTGAGAATTTCAAGCAGCGGTGAAGACAACATCCAGTCTATGTCAGGTCTGGGCAGGTTCACCAAAAATTTAGTTCTGATAAAGTTCAGTTTACTAGGGGAAAGACCCCTAAGATCAAGTTCAGCTCAGTTCTATAAAAACTGAGTGGTTTCCAAATTAGGATCTAGATCCTTATGGTTTTTGAAATTAGCAGTTAGTCCTGATATTCCAGGTAAATGTGAACTGAATTGAAATTTAGGTAAAGAATTATAGTTTAGGTCAAGCACTTAAAATAGCCATATACTAGATCCAGATTAGTTCATCCATATAACAGATCAGATCAAATTTTAAGTGAACTGAACTTAAGCTCACGAACTGCGTTCATATGATTTCAGTTCTGCCTAGCCCTGTTCTAAATTAAACAACAACAAAAAAAAACAAAAAAAGTACGAACCCCATGTTGGAAAAGGTGCAAATCTCTTCTTTAAGAGGAAAGGGATGTAACAACACTGTCTCTTGCCACATTCGCCATCGAAGTTGCAAAATCTTGGTTTAGGCTGGAAAGATATAATTATGCATGATGTAGGAGCAGTTGAGTAAGTTATACCAGAATGTCCTCGCGCTGCTTAATACGAACTAAGATTTCAAAATTTCAAAAACAAAAAAACAAGGGTACATTTGTATTTTGTGGCTACACATTTATAAACGACAAAATTAAATGATCAAACATTAAACAAAATGCACAGGTGAGGTATTTTATCGACCAAACAACTCATCCATCCATCCATCCATCCATCCATCCATCCATCCATCCATCCATCCATCCATTCAACCAACCAACGAACCAACCAACCAACCAACTAACCAACCGATCAATCAATCTTCAAACCAAGATAGTTTCATAAGGCCATGTATATTTTTTTTTAATCCTACTCATGTAGATCTATATATATTATCATTCCTCTAGTATGTTGAAATTGAACTTGAAAATATGTTGGAATGCGTGAACAGTTATTGATAAACAAAGCTTTTAGTGTAAAGATGTGTTGGTCAAACCTGGCCAGATGAATGGTCAAAAACATTTTACTATAGTGTTGCACTGACTCTGCCATCTGTCATACCACATGTAGCATTCCCACTGTGAAGGAATTATGCTATATCTGCTAACTCTTAAGGCTCTCCCAAAATGTGATTGGATTATGGCTAGGAATTGAGTCAGCATAGAAAACGGACCCATCGGAGTCTTCTCAGATATTGCTTAGGGACTTTCTCCAAGATGCTCTTTCTTGGCTACGACTAACAGTGATCCTAATATAAGTATAGTTTGGGAGGGTCCAAGTGTTTTGTCACGCTGTCTTCCACAATGTCATTTGTAATAATAAATTTACATTACTGATCTACGTATATATTCTACACAGGGGCGTATGCAGGAAGAAAACCAATCGGGGAGAATGGGGTCCCCCATATTATTACTGATCTCTCTGTGGGTGTTGGATTGATAAGCAAAATTATTCAACCATACACGACCTAACACTACGCCTTCTCCCTTCCCCACCCGTACTTTTCATTATAATTATATATGTATGTAAAGGATATACCGTATAATAATGAAATTAACACTTTCTTAAAACTACCCACATGTAAAGGGTGAAATTTATTAAGTCGTATTTAGGGCACTTATTAAAGAAAAATTCGGACGGGTGAGGTGGGGATGTGGNGGGGGGGGGATTGGGGGAAGGTTGACCAGTACACGGTGACACCCCTCTTCTCCACTCCGTTGACCCAGATGTGTAAGTTATACATACCCGTTTACACACTCCTTGAGCAAGGGAAGCAAGCAGACCTCCATCAAAGTTGAGGTCACCAGATATGGATCCCGAGCACACTAGCCCTGGGGCACAACGCCTGCAGGTACACCCCTCACCTTCTTGGGCCAGTGGTCGACACCAGCCTGAAATGAATCAGCCAGGAGCCAGAGAGTGTGTTAACTCTAGCGCTGGGTAACTGCAGTACACACAAACAGGATTGGGCAGAACTGAGATCAAATGAACGCGGTTCATTATCTTAAGTACAGTTTACATGAAATTGATGTGAGCTCAACAGCTATTTTGAACGAACTGATGTGGATCTGAACTGTAATTATTTTGGGTGCTTGATCTGATTTTTATTTTTCTACTTCAATTTCAGTTCAGTTCACATCTATCTCGAAAATCAGACCCGAATGCCAATCTTAAAAACCAAGCGGAACTGATTTTATCTTAACATTACTAAATGTTTATGATACTGAGCATGCAATACTTGATCTTAGGCCTTCTTTTCCTTGGCAAACTGAATTTGATCTCAATTGACATTCTCGGTGAACTTGTCCAAACCTGCACCCAACGCCCTCGCTGTGTGGTCCAATTCGGCCGTCTTATTGCGTCGCCTTGAAGTTTGCCGCTCCCCTTACTATGCTAACTCTTTTCGAGGTGGCCATCAACATGCAAAAACGTTCGAGGCTTGCGTATGAATATGTGACGTGGTTTCATTTATAACTATTTTCAACGCCGTTCCCTTTGTCTAGATTTAAAGAAAAAAAAATCAGTCGGTCTGTCTGTCTTATCGCTTGACATCGTTCACTGCATGTTTCAGTTTCATTTCAGTTAAATATTTGAAATAATAGTACTTGAAATGACACAGTGTTTATGTGGTCTAAAGTTTCATCGATGATTGTCAGCTGTTTGGATCTGCTTTGTGTGGCGTAACTGTGTGGTTCATTCAGTTCATTTGTGTTTGATGTGTCTTAAACAGGGTAAGGGCCACTTCAGGGTTCTTTTCACGAATAAAAGTTAATTATTTTTTTATTGGTCAGAGTGTATATGATACAAAGAATCTGAAATTCGTGTTTGTTTGATATCAGATTTATGAAATTCGTCATACATTTATCATATTTAATTTATCACGATAAATGTTTAACTGATTTCATAAAGCTGATATCAAACAAACACTGATGACAGATCCTCTATTTCTTCAATGAAGTCGATTGGTATAATGTGTGTCATGGGATCTATTATGTAAGTCCATATCGTTTATGGACCGTTATGGCAGAGACAGGCAGACGCGTATGGCATTTGCTGCTGTTATGATTATGTTGCATTTTACGAGGAAGACATGAAATTCACTTGTGATTCTAATTTGTAACGTTCAATTGTAACACTAGGA
The DNA here is from genome assembly GCA_033807755.1 of Ellobium chinense. Classification (NCBI taxonomy): domain Eukaryota; kingdom Metazoa; phylum Mollusca; class Gastropoda; order Ellobiida; family Ellobiidae; genus Ellobium; species Ellobium chinense. Next base: position 43,320 of record JAWQUT010000997.1, read on the forward strand.
AATGTCAGTTATGCGCATGCCTACTTGTGCTAAGAGATTCGCATTTAACATAAAATCTGTCTATTGTGTCTCGGAGTTGTAATCCGCAGTATAAACAAAATGAAATTACTAACCTTGTTGGAATGGCCCACGGAGAGATGACCGCATTTCACAGCAGCCATCATTACAACAATCATCGTCTGAAGCGCAAGACTGCAATGATACAATCCACAGGTTGCACTTACTTTGCGTTACTTTGAACATCACAACTATTGGATCCAGTTAGCTGGGCGGTGTCATGTGACGTGCAGAATATTCACCAATCAGAAAATACATCGCATTTATGAGGTGATGGTAAACCTTCGACAAAATGGCTGACATTCACGATGGGACTCTGCATTGTGATAAGTCTTTGTCGTTATGCTTTCAATACATGGATGTACTTGTAATTTAAACATCTAGACGTCTCGGTGACTTTGTTGTGTTTTTCTCTCTACGTACAATTAAGAACTGGACCTACTAATCCCAACCCTAGTCCAACATCTACACAAAATATTTGTCTCGACTATGTCGTCACACTGATACAGACATTAATAGCTTTCCAAATTTCTAGTGTTGTCGACTCAACCCTATATTCCAAGATACAGTATTTGGTACCTCATCTGCCGACTTTTCAAAGACAGGAGCCAAGTAATATCCCTTAAATACAGTATGGAAAATATAGTTCTCACTTTATTAAGCGCCATTTCTTTCCTAAGCGCGTGTCTAACCCCGCAACAAAGTGCCTAGCAACCCGATCCATCTATGTATGTACCAGTTCAAAAACGTTTGTAAGAACATAACTATGTCATTACGAACTGAGTGTCCTCATGGTACCAGACTCGCTGCTTCTCCTAACGTCAACAGTATACAATGGATAGTGTTATTATACAACCACACAGACGATATAGATCTCTGACTTGTGCATAATCCATACATTAACTCACGTACTGCGTTGACCGCAGTAACACTATTAATGTTTTGGGAGTTTCTCGTGGTTACCGCAGTGCGTTAATGAACCTACCTAGATCTATAATTGTTAGCTTCTACTAATTGCCAGGTTGACGTCACGTTGCATAAATTACAAAGTTTATGTATTATTGTAAGGTGACTAGTTGTCAGATAAGGGACCGTATGCACACTGTTAACTTTGCACGCTTGTGGTAACTGCAGGAAATCCCTAAAATCTTAAATGTCAGGAGACAAAGTTTGACTGCGTTGTGCCGTCGGCCCTCGTAGCCGTTTGCAACATCTTTACGTAACCGGGTGGAAAGGCAATACAGTAGTATGGTACTGTATTCGTTCTCTCTCAGTAAGGAGGAGGAAGGTGAGCTTAGTCTGATAATTTTTCAGATGTTACATATTTTTTTTAGGGGAAGTGTGTCATCAGGGATTTTACCAAATTACTGTGAATGATCAATTAGGTCTTTTCAGCTCCATCACGTGGCCTAGGAAATCTTGCTCACACGTTGGTTTGTTTACATGCTCTGCTTATATATGATTACTCGTCATTTATCAAAATAGCCTAGCAATCCCTAGATCACGTGGTGTAACTGACCCGTCTGAAAATACCTCATTTTGAGAAGAAGGGTCGAAAAAACCTACACTAGCAAGTTTCTGTCCCTACCGGGGATCGAAACAGGGTCTCTCAGCTTGCAAGTCAGAGCGTGTTACCACTACACCACAAGGGACGCTAACTTCACAGCAATTTAATCCTTTTTAATACCTACTGCCTGAATCGGTCCCTAACTTCCACGTGCAAGCCTAGTGTTCACCCGTAACCCAACCAAACTTCCCGACTGCTCACATTTAGTTACTTAAAACAAAATATGTGCACTCTCCAAATATTGTGTAAGGATCGAATTCCATCCTGTGTTAATTCCTTAGATAAGAAACAGAAAACGATTCTTAATATATTTAATACATGGTTCTGTGAAGCAGCATGAGAAAAAGGTGTCTTGATACTTTAGGGCATGGTGTTTTGTTGTTTTTTTTCGTGTGGAAAGACAGCTGAGTGCAATACAAATGCAACTAATTTTGAATGGTATCACAGAGTCAATTCTGCGATGGACTCCGGAGAGCCAGCGGTATGCTCATTCACACAAAGATAAGGTGTCCTCTCTTAACCTCGGTAGAAATTGCTTACGCTATTAAAATACTGCCTCTTCTCATTGATTCTCAGTTACGTCATAAAGACGCACAACATTCAAACTGTTTAGGGGGACTACCCATACACAGAACGTAATTATAAAATGCTCACTAACAGGCAATATTTTGTTATTATAAAGGATATATATACTGTCACTGAGAATGCCTGATTTCCATACATTTAGGGGGCCGTTGTATTCATGGGCAGCACAGTTTGACTGCCAGTGTCAAACTATGTAGGAAAGTGACACAATCTAAACCTTTACTAATTAATATTGTTTTCTCTATAATTGTGTTAGAAATGAAGAAGTGTCTCTTTTTGACGGACTGATCCTAACCTCGGCAGAGACCGAAGCACTCTCTCCTCTGAAGAGCCTTGTAATGATTGCTTCGGTCTAACCCTCGACTGGGATCAGTCAGTCAAACAAAAGACTGACAAGAACTCCCCATATCTACGCCATACCTACCCTTCTACAGACTGGAGGTGGGGGTCTTATAACAAATCCAGGGTCAATAATCGAGTCAGGAAGAGGACTACTGACACAAGTCAATCCTTGTGCGCATCCACACGCACACGGTTCATTCTCTCCGCTGAAAGGCCGACACCACCCTGAAATAGAAAGATCCATATGGCTTTTTTACATGGGGCGGGGGGAGGGGGAGGGGGGAATCCTTATTGAATTATGTGCCTATGCCAAGGAGAAGATTCTTTAGATGCCTGCATTCCGTTGATTTTCATTACCGAAAGATTCTTTAGATGTTAGATTCTGTTACTTTTCATTATCGAAGTCCAGGGGTTTAAAAAGAAAAACAACAGGACAAAAAAAAGCAAAACGGGCGATGCTATGTCAGTTAGGAGGATATTATTTGTATTAATCATGCAATTTTTCATAATTGCAGGAAACTTCACTCAAAATAATGTTCCTCATGGCTAAGAGGTTAATTTCCATTTGTCAGATTTTTCTTTTATCCGTTATAATTACTCAAAAGTTGGTATAATTACTGAGAAATTGGTATAATTTCTGAAAAGTAGGTGATTGCGAGATGGTCAAACAACGGTGCCATTGTCTAGCAATCTATGATTTATGAATTAAGGACACTCTCCCAAGAGAGGGTTGGGGGAGGGGGGGGGCGCAGGGGCCGTATCCCAGAAGTCTGGTCAATTGTGTAAACAATGTTTAAAAGCTGACACCCCCGCCCCTTCCTTGGCCCCGAATCTACGCAGGCTGATTGGTGGAAGGGATAGCCAGCCGTGCGAAAAGCGTTTTTTTTATTGGACAACTTCGACGGTGATGGAGAAATGTAACGTTCTGAGAATGTCCACCAGCTTTTACAGACACAATCGATGGACTTTTGCATCACATCTCGTACTGTTATGTACATCTTGGAGTGCATTTAATAGATCTAGTCTAAGTGGACGTGTGTGGAGGAATAAGATGATAAACTCCTTACCGTCACCACGCGGTGGTGCAAGATCCAAAGCGGTACCATTGAGTTCTCCCATTGGTAATGTCGTATTCTCCTCCCTCTTGCCAGGTTGAACAATACGCATTGCCCCACAACATTCTCCCGGGCCACAGTGGGCATCCACATCACAGAATTGCCCAACAGAACTCTGGAACTGGAATAAGAACCACAATATCATGAAATGAGCAGCAACACCTTCTGTTCACTCGCTGGAGTTTCAAACTGCATAAGTACACGGAAAAAAAAAACAACAACGAAAAAATTATAAACGTTTGAAAAATTGGCTTATATTATATGCATTGGGGAACACTAGGTTTTAATAAGAAAAAGATCAGAAAGAAACGACGCAAAAGAAACAAACGATAATGATATCAGTACAACCCCCTCCCGCCTCCCCCCANCCCCATCCCCCCCCAAAAAAAACAAACATCCCACAAGTTCAGTATTAAATGTTGACCCCATCAGAGTCCTATAGCACTATAAGTTATGACAGCTTGAATCTGATACCCGCCTATCGAAAATGACAGTTGAAGCCACAATCATAACTATTTGGAGATAAGCACATAGGGATAGGATTAGAAAGAGAAGGAACACATGAACGAGTTCCTAGACAAGGATCATAACTAGATACTGTTCCAAGTTGCTTTTTCTTTCTTAGTCCTGCATATATCTCTGCCCCTAACCATAAACAACATCATGGCGGAAAAATCTTATATTATAAACAAAATTGTGAGTAATAGTGTGAAGTCGCATGAGCGGGCATTAGCCTGGATATGAGACTAAAAACCGCATTATTATTATTATTATTATTATTATTATTATTATTATTATTATTATGTCGACTATTTGCATGTTAGTGTCAATTACCAGAGCGAATGTAATAATCAGAATGGAGAGGGGTAGATTCAAGAGAGTGAACATGATTTAGGTCGTATGAAGCAGCAGTGCGAACACTGGTGGTTTCCGATAGAAAAATGAAGGTACCGGCATGAGTTCGTTGTGCAATGGTCAAGAAATTTGTCCTCCCATGTACGCCATGGACGTTAATTTCTGCACCGATTACAGCAAAGTTGCTGTATAAGTCACAAATTCACTGTAATTGGTCCTTTCATTTTTCTTTGGTTCCTGACTGTCTCGGAAATTTATAGAAAATGGATTTCCCCACATCCAAATGACCTGTTATAATTTTTAGATTGATGTCCTTGCTCATGACGTCATTTCTATTGAAGTGTCTGATAAGCTGGCGTTTTTAGGCCAAATTCTTCAAGTAAAGCGGCTTGTTAAGAAGCTGACGACAAGAAAGTCGGCGGGCGTTTTTTTTCTTCTTTTTCTTCTTTCTTAGCTTACCCGATATGTTTACGTACAAGGACATGTTTGAGCACAATAGTTACTGAGAGACGAGGAGTGTAAATGTTGTAGATGTAGTTTGGTTGTTTGCTTCAGACGATAACCCTGGAATTATGAAATATCCCGAATTTCCGAGTTCAGCAAGAGCTCAATGCACAAACGCACGCGTTCATTATCAAGCTACTTCTTTTATATCATATTAAGCTTATATGACAGTAAAAGTGTGTCTGTCAGGGGGTCGGGGCAAAACATGAACTATAAGCTTCCTGTTTATCTATCAGCATATTATGTACATACCTGATTTGCTGTTAGGAAGAAGACTGTGAATAAACAAACGAGAGTAGTCATCATTGCGCAGTGAAGATGGCACACTGGAAAACAGAAACTTGAACTTGACTGGACCCAAAGCTCTCTGTCTCCTGACTCGGTATGTTACGGTGACAATTTATATCACTGAGTTCTCCCTAGGACAGTAATTACCAACAACGTCATTCACTTTTATGCTCTTTGTTCTCAGCTTAACAGGCGACAACATCCTGGTTGTACATTAAAGTTTTATAATACCACAGACATGCTCAAAGACCCAATTTGAACTATACGTGTACAGCAAACGCTTAGGTGAGTTGGCGATGCGGCTATGGCGTGACAAATAACAAATCAGTTTCCTGCTTCCTGATTACTGAATAATTATTATATCGTCATATCTTTTTACAATATTATACAATAGTATGGTCATCGAGTTGAGGTACGTTTTTGGTTGCTGCATGCTAGTCCAGGCCGGTAACTGACCTTTGGTAGAAATGTAGCATCTTTTGCGTATACCGGAATTGACCAGCATCTATAGTTTCAAATATTTTAGTGGACGATTTATGAACGCCTGGTAACGGAGGATGATATGACAAAAAATCAGTGGTGGTATGCATCTCAATGAATGCGGCAGTGATATAAAAGTCATCGCTCGCAAGGCAGTGCAGAATTTCTTAGCTCTTCCACATCAGTCGCAGCCATCTTGGCTTGCCTAGAGAATAATACTCCCTTTGCTTAGGACCGCGTGGGAGAGAATAAAAGAAACGCCCTTTGTGTGTATCCGTGGGACCGGCAGACGTAAGTGTAGATCTATACCCATTCGGTAAGATCGTGTGATTCGATCCTCTTCCAACATGATTAGGACAAGGTTAGAGTTAGGAGTGAGGTTTAAGAAGAGAGAGAGAGTACTTAGACTCTCACGATAATGCTTTCTCTTGCCCAGTTCTGCCCACTCTCCTTTCAAACATTAATCCAACTACACCTGTAGTACGTCTTTGTATTTTACCAACTGTCCATTATTATGGGAGCAGTTGAGAAACCTTGTTGGCGTTACTGGTGAAAACTAGGCTCCAGTATGGACATAAGGAGACTATTCAGACAGTAAATATTTAAAGTTCAAATTACTATGAAGTTAGCAACTTACACTCACGGCATGAGCGATCCTGGGTTCAATCCCTTATAGTGACAGCATAATTTCGAGGGTTAGGTTTCTTCGGTCTTCCTACTCAAAACTGATCTTTCACAATAATATTATGGTTAAAACCCTAGCGACACACTTTTCAGATAACATCAGTTTGGGGGCCTCTTTAGTAATAGTTGAGAGCTTGAGCAATAGTTTTGGTATCTCTTACCATCGTAAGAATTACATTGATTCATCGGTGCTGAATGCACTCAAAGTGAAATTCAACATGTAGAATTAATGTAATTTTTAAGATGGTAATAGATCGCATCGATAATGCACAAACAATGCCTAGTTATTCCAAAATGACGTAATCTGGTCAAATTGACATGCTATCTATTCTTAACTGAGAAAATAAAAAAAACAAAACTATTATATCTAATCTGTACCCACTGTCATCTGCCCACGCAAAGTGTGAGTTCAGAGGTACGTTCGTGTTTCTCAATGTCATTTGATTCTCTATGATTTCTCTCACATGCTTATCCGTTTAGTATGGCTGACTTTTCTTCTAAAAATGTTAATTTTATCCCAGTTGATTTTTATCCGGATATTTAAGAGCTTACGCGTTAACAGTGGGATCTCTTACCACCAGTTACGTTAACCCTGCATATTGAACGCGTGTAAGGATATGTTTAGCATCGATACACTAACGTAACTCTTGCGATGGTAAGAGCTCCCATAATTAATGCACAAACTATCATAAGTCGAAGTGATGTTTGTCTGGTTTTAACGTTTGTCATGCGGTTACGGAGTTACACCGCAGGAACACATGTGCTAAGTGCAGAGAAGAGAGATTCAACGCGCTGTACACTAAATATATATTCCATAAGAAACACATAATATTATGTGTCAAAGCATTGATAGATTCCAAAAGAGTGGGAAGGAGGTGGGGAGAAGTAGGGATAGTCAAGAGAGTGTTTCATTATCCAGAAAAAGATGAGCTCAATCGCTTTGGAATGTATTTCCAACAATAAAAGTAGAAATCCAAACTCTACAGTCAGAACTAAACAAAATCTGATAATTTCATAATGGCAGTTCTAAAATAGTTTACAGCCCTTCTGATCAAAGAACACAATGAACTAGAGGGTTGCATTTTCACAGCATTGAATTCGTGCTGAGCCCAGAACTCTCGACAAATTTCGTAGGCAAGAGTCCAGCGCATTATCCCCCTAGAGCTTGGTTTAGAGCTGGGGTCAGGGCTGCAAAGTGGGGTTAGGGTTAAGGAAGTAAAAGCAAATTTACATTGTCTAGGAACTCTCTTGTGTGTGCTTTCTCTTTTCTAATGCTGCTCAAAACCTGAACCAAGCTCTTGATGGGATTATCTTATACTACTTCTCATGTTGCGATGTTAGTGAAGGACAGCCTTAGCCTTAGTTTGCTTCAAGTTAAGATTTAGGTTTATACATATTTTAAAGACAATATCATTGGAATCTGCCAAGGGCCTGGTCCTGTGTCAATGGTAGAGGAAGGGGTCGAACTATGAGGCTGTCACAGTCCTGGTCCGAAGTTATGTTCTGATGATTGGCGGCAGAGTTAGGATGACGTGTGAAAATGCAGCCCTCTTAATTTGTCGCATATGTCAGAAAAAAAGGGAGATAAAAACACCAATTATCAGAAGTGTTGTTATGTTGTTGTTGTTTGTCACACACTGACTCAGCCACTCAATCTCTACCAACCGCACATCGACCAACAAACTCTCGCTTCGACATATAACTTAAAGTTTACTGTTATAATCAAGATACATAATATAATTAAAGGAAATACTATACCAGCTAATCGCACTCTCATTCGCACACTAACTACACACAGACACACCAGGGGAACTATACATATAATGAAGAGGGGAAATAGCAAATAATAACAAGGTTAGCTGATGGGACTATCTCCCGAGCCCGGGATCCACAGACTTCAGGCCCTCCGCAACGCCGCTGGTGGGATAGGAATGAGCAGAGCCGCGACGGTGCGTCAAAGTCTGGCTCGGGGAAGCCCTTCTCCGCCTACTCTGAGGCCGGTTCGAATCGTCGTGGACGTCGTTCAGTTGGGGTCTCCAGTCCCCAGTGAGTTGCGACTTCACGAGGCTAGCGTCTGAGCGCCCAGCCTGGAAACCACTGGAAATATAATTTGCCATTATACATCTATTCGTTAGAGGTCGCCCGTCATGGGGAAACAGCCTGTGACGTAGCGATTGCACTGATAGTATATAATTAATATGTACATCATGATAACAATAGTTACACTAAGTTTAGCATTCACAATATCATCCCTATCTGTCTTGCGCTACATATGATACTGAGCGCAACAGGAAAACCTTATACTTAATTTGCATTCATACATGTATTAATTACTTTCAACCATGTTATGCTCTGGTTTACTAGTTACTGACCCCAGTCTTGTATCTGGTCCGCTCTGAAGCAATTAAATAATTCCGCGTACTTACCCTATGGACAACTCATAGGTGGTGAAGTTTGGGTATTATTGACGCCGGCCGCTCTTGCAGGGATTCGCTTTACAAAAACGATTACCTCAGCCGCTCAATAGGTATTTCACCTCAACGATTATTGTAGGCAGCTGTTCAGTGTCATTGGGATGAGCACGTCAGTATTCAAATAGGTGATGAGCACGTCAATATTCAAATAGGTAGTGGGACCTGCCGGCCTGGAGTCTCAAGAGCGAATGAGTCTCACCTTTACTCGTCGCTTGTTTAATCATAAATTAATAAAAGGATAAAAGAAAGTAAGATAACTCCCCGTTCACGGGGCTGCGGAGTTTCGATCGCCCGTTGTGAGTTGATTTCGTGCTCAGGTCTTCGTGCTGCGTGACATTGTTGTTTTGTTGTTGTTGTTGTTGTTGTTGTTGTTGTTGTTGGTTTTGTTGTTGTTGTTGTTGTTGTTGTTAGGGTTGGACAGATTCGAATGCTAAAATATTCGAAACCCGATTCGAATCCAGAGTTAGGATTCGATTGATTAGAATTTAGATTCGAATCCCGAGGAGTGAGGAGAATGCTTATGGAATTTGGGCTTGTATTTCCCAGAGTACCAAGAAAATAGCCAATAAATTCGACAATGGGTCTTTTATAATGTATTTTCATCTTAGATAAAGCTAGAGGGTTACACTGGGATTGCTTATAAACCGAACGTTTTTCTCTTTCCTTTAATTCCTGTGAAACGTAGGATTGCAATCCAGAACAATTTTAGGATTCAAATCCGGATTCGAACCCAGAATAAGAAGATTCGATGAATTCGAATCCGGATTTTGCCCCTCAATAGTTATTATTTTGAGCCTATGCTGTTGAGGTATTCGCTCCTCCAAAGCCAGTGTCAGATGTATGAATGCACGTGTGTTGTTACGAGTAAGTAGTTCGGGCGCGTCATAAAGACAGTGTATTGTATATTGTAAGGTTTGGAGGCAGTAAATCTCTCGCTGATGAGCCTTGAGCAGGAACATAGAAGAGGAGCAGTTGTTTCATATTATGGTACTTGGCAGTATGTGCATTGTGGCAACGTAGTAAGTAAATTACGTTCAGGTGGAAGTTGACTTGTGCAAGCTGGGCTCTAGAGTTAACCTTCAGTTATGTAAGAAAAAACATGAACATGTGGCAACAAATAGTCTATTTATGATAGGTCCACACCAGCCTAATGCTCCATGTGATCATTTTTATAGATGAATAAATTTTGGTGGAGGAAATCTCGCTAACCCTTTAGAGTAAATGAGCCGATTTTTACATCTGTATATTGGTTTTTATGTACCACTGTTTTCCACATGGACCACGTTTTGGAGGCTTTTGGGGGGGGNGGGGGGGTAGAGGGATTGCTGCGCTGTCTTAATCGTTCTTGGGTGTGCTTTTAAGCGGTCGTGGAAAAAAAAAAACTAGACTCTTGTTAAATGAGAGATAAAAAGCCATATTCCTGCTGTAACCCAGTGCTGCGTTAAATTTTAGTTCTTTTCACCCACTTTTTTGTGTCATTTACGCAATATCTCTCCACACATTCTGTTTCTGTTTTATCATACTCGTCTCAATATGACTTGCACAAGTTATGGTACGTAAATTTACCAGTATACAAATAAAAAAGAATAAAAACCAGTTTTGATAAATTGAATATTTATTTGATTCAGTTATTAACAATGTGTCATAATAATGTTTTTGAACTGTCAGTACCATCAGCGCTCTTCCTCCTCCTCGTTCTACTACCACCACAACAACAGCAATTACTACTACTAATTCTTCTGCCACTAATACTTTTACAACAACATCTACCTCTACTTCTACTACTATTACTACTACTGCGTTTACTACTATTTCAATTACTACAGCCACTGTCGCTACTGATTCTTCTACAGTTATTAATGCTACACTTGTCACTACTACATTTTTACTGTTGATATTACTATATCACTGCCGTAGCTGTCGCTACTGCCACTGCAACTGTTACTACTCCTACTACTATAACTACAACCGCTTTAGTCATTATAGTCACTACTATTGCTACTTTCATCGACAGCAGTCCTACTACAACTACGACATATTATACGCCACCACTATTACATGCCAATATTGGGTCAGCTACCATGACAACAGCTATTGTAATTATTTCTGTTGCTGAAAGTAAATTTAATACTTCTGATGATCAAGACCCACTGGGCAGGTTTACATCATCACTATCTCTCCCACTGCCGCTGCTACCGTCACTTTTGTAACTATAGTGCATAAACTTTGGTTTGTGCACACCTTTTACCGAATTACTCAAAAACCTGCCATTAGATGTTTCTAAAATTTTGCATCAGCCCTGTATGGGTCTGGACATTATGAAAATACTGATTTCAATGATCAGCATTTGGTAATTTAGAAACTTCCTTATCATTTATTAGTAAAATATTCTCGATAATCTATCACGTCGTACATTACAAAATATCATATGGTTACCGTAATAGAACACATCATTTCCATGTTCCGTTCAAAACGTCGTGTACACTTTTTCCCTTTACATATTTTTTAAAACCATTACAATGGCCTGTGCATGTTAAAACCTTCGTATGTACTCATGAGCACGGGGGAGCACTTTTATTGAACGCGTTAATGTGTGACGCTCATACTGTTTCTCATTTAGGCGTATATTAGTCATCGGCGGCTCTGCTGTTTTGTCTGCACATTGGTAGATCTAAATAAATATGTCTTTGAATGTAAAAAATTTTAACATTGCAGCGGATCACCCTACATTTGTACTACTACTTTTGTAAAGAGGCTAGGCGTGGTCACCTGTATCACAAGATTTCGAACCCCGCACTGCGAGTCCAACATGTTCTGGGATATGATATGATATCGTTTAAGGGTGATTCGGAAGAGGAAAGTTAACAAGACACTGTGAGTCGCAACTTCACCTAAAAGTGAGGGTACTAATACATAATTGCATTATTTTCACCTTTTTGTTTGTGTGTATGTTAGCCTTGTCACGTTAAATTTGATCATTTTGATATCTCCATTTTAGTAGATTACAGATACGCCCCTGGTCGATTTTTCAACCTCTAAAGTCTAATTTTTGTACTGTAAACCTCCTTATTCATAAAAATAACCCAGAATGATCCAATTTATATAGATTAAAGTAGGGAATTTAGATACCCGTTATTATTCTGTTGACAAAAAATAATATCTGTAACGTCCATAAGAAAGTATAAGTTGATGCAAATATTCAGGGAAATCTAACAGCGGGTTCTTGAGTAATTCGATGAATAGCTTGCACAAAGCAAAGTTTACGGACTATAGTAGGACTGAACGTAAACTACCAACACTGCAGTTACATTATTTGTATTATATCTTCTATTTCCATAGTCATGCATTACTTCGTATGACCACAACTTCCCCAATATTATCTACATTAATTCTATACAGTATTCATATCGTTAGCTATCCTGTCCCTAACAAAAAATGCAGTATTTTCACTATATCATCCGTGATCTCGCATAGGGACGTTTTCCACAGAGTAGATGAAATACTGATCTTTGAAGTGGCTTTTAGCGTGGGGATCGGAGCACTGGCTAGACTATGTACATGTCTGGAGTGCAGTGATGATGTTTCTGAAACGAAGTAACTAGTAGCAAGAAAAGTCAAGTGCGAATTTTAGTCACATTTCGTTTGGGCATGAAGCTGGCGTAGATGTCAGCTGCTTTTGACTTTGCGTGCGAGCCAGAAAATGTACAGCACTCTACACGTTTCTTTTTTTTTTTTTATTTGAGAAACAAGTATCTTCATGCTTATTAATAAGTTGCACGCCACCTCGTTTTGCTCTGAACCTCTTTGAAGTGGGTCACGTCATTACACGTATACCTGAACACGTACAACATAACATGGTGCATTCTCTGATGGTACAGAACCTACGTGACAATAATATATACATTTTGTGTATTTATTACTCATAACACTGGCATCAAATTTTGAAAGTGAGGCAAAATTTTAGTGCCTCCCAGGCCGTCATTTTCAATTTTTTTTTTGTCCATAATCCGCAGAGCTGGTGGGTGATCTCTATAGCATCTCGTTTAGGCACATCTGTAGTCCCCAGGTAATAAGAGTCGCTTGGCAGAAAATTCAACAAAGCTGACCTCTGGTGCCGCTAATGTGGGCAGTGGGAAGTGAGTACATGTCGTGCCAGGTTCACAGCTACAGTAGCCGTTTATTTTACCGAAGGGGTCACAATCCTCGCCCTCCAAGACATAAGGCTCACAAGTTCCTGTGGAAAAGATGAACATATTCACAGGATAAGCTCTCTAAGATCTTCTAATGCCAATAAAAATAAGGTATACTAGTCTATAACAGCAAAGGTGAAAGGGTCTTTTCAATCTGTGCCCCCAAACCGTGGAACGATCTAAGTACGAAATGAGAGAGAGTGAAAAATCGCTCAGTTTAAAAACACGCTCAAAATACTGTTATTTAGTAGGATATACATATGTAGTCTACACTCATACTATGCGTGGTGAAAATGTTCTGTACGGAATAGATCTGACGGGTGTGTGTGTGTGTGTGTGTGTGTGTGTGTGTGTNGTGTGTGTATGTGTACGTATGTGTGTGTGTGTGTGTGTGTGTGTGTGTGTGTGTGTGTGTGCGCGCGCGCATGAGCATGCGTTTTTACATTTTACCATCATCATCGATGCTCATTCTCTTTATGTACCGTACCTTGGAGCACTCTACTAAGTCGAGTTTGGCACTACATACATTAATTATTATGATTAAGAAAGCATTAACATTTCTTTTCTACTCCATTCAAGCGATGTTGGTGCTTGGAATGGGATTAGGGAGATGGGCTGCAGAAAGTCACCCTGCTATTTCCTTACATTCACATTAGGACAACGGAAGGAAAGGAGGGGGAGAAAGAAATGGAGAGAAAGAGAGAGAAAAAAGAAAGAGAGAGAGAGAAAGAAGGTTGGGAGGGAGAGAAGAGAAATGAGCAAAAGTGAGTAGGGAGAAAAAAAAAAGAGAACAAATGAAAATACAGGAGTCACTGGAAACAGCCTAAATACATCTTAAGAAAATCTCAACTCCTCTTGTTCGTCTGCTGAATATCTTTTTTTTTTTTTTTCAATTACTACACCGGGTAGTGTGACATTAATTTCTCTGTTTATACAAGCCTATATATCTTCCTTCCTTCCCCCTCTCCAAACCAACACACATACACCATACACACTTTCTTCTCTTCCTTGCCTTTCTAGTGATATTAGATCACAGTAGGACCTCGAAATAAACTCTGCCGTGGTACGTAAAAAAAACACATGTTTTTATTATTGAGGTATACTTAATATTCAGGTCTATCGCAATAATGAAATGATAGATTGAATCCGTGAATGTGAAATTCATACTTAAGAAGAAGGTATTACTAAATAGAAAGTACTTAATATCGAGGTTCCATTGTACTTCATATCTCCCTTCTTCTAGCCATAGTCCAAAACGACTAGAGAAACCTGAGATAGGTCCCCGCTAAAAGCGACCGACTTATATTGTCGTTGAAGTTTTGTATTATCCTGTTTGGAAGATTGGTAGACTAATCTGGGTACGAACTAAGTAAACCGTTTGTCCTGTTTTAATACAAGTACACGTATAGTAAACCATAAAATTCATCTCCTAAATCGCTGTTACAAAAATGGCAGGTTCTGTCATGTTGATCTTTATTATTGCAAAACTTACTGTTGGACCTACCTATCTTGGAAATGGGGAGTTCGATGGGCAAAGCTCTCTTACTCACTACAGGGTTGGGATTCAGAATCTGACAACATTGCCCTGAAGGGCACTGGGAAGTATCTGTGCATGGCTGCCCGGACACCACCTGAAACATTGAGTTTACTGTCTGTTAAACAACCACCAAAGGATGGGTGGAAACTTAGCTAAACAACCATCAAAGCGACGGGGAAGACCATGTAAACAATATTACCAAATGGACAGTAGAGACCAGTTAAACAACCACCATAGAGGCGGTGGATATTATCTAAACAACCACCAAAGGGTGGGCGGAAAGCAGCTAAACAATCATCAAAGAGGCGGTGAAGACAACTTAAACAATTACCAAATGGACAGTGGAGACCAGTTAAACAACCGCCATAGGGGCGGTGGACACTAGTTCAGCAACCACCGAAAGTGCGGGGCAGTGGACACCAGTTAAGCAGTCAATGAGGGAACAATGGGCACTAGCCAAACAACCGCAATAGGGGCAGTGGTGACAACTACCAAAGCGGTGGTGGGGGCCATTTAACTTTCGTGATGCGGTAAGAGAATTCATTCTACCGTCCGCTCGCTACGCTTGAAAGCGACAATGAAACATATACACAAATCATCTCCTTACTAGGCAGTGGGTGCGACGATCGAATTTTGCAGCTCGGTGTCAGCTGACTGGCCGACAGACAACATGAGCAACGGCCATTCTCTGTAACAATTATCACGTAGCCAACGGGAGGCTGGACCCGAAACGCCTCACGCTACTAGAGTTAAACAACTACCAAAGGGGCGGTGGAGATCAGTCAAGATATCATGAAAGGGACGGTAGAGAGCAGTAATGTTAAGCAATCACGGAATGGGCTGTAGAGAACAGTTAACCCTCTAGTACCCACTGGTCCATATTTGGCAACCCAACTTCAAGTGTCCAGTAAGATGTGGTCCAAATATGGCATGGACGTTACAGTGCTCGGAGGTCCAAATTTGACCCAAAATTTTTCACCTATTAAATATTGACATTGTTCAAAATCAATATTTTATATGCATTTTGGGTGTCATTTGAAGCGTGTATGTGAATTTTTCAGAAATTTCCTACCAGTATTTCTATGCCTGGGCACTAGTGGGTTAAGCAACCGAAAGGGGACGATGGAGTCGTCAGTCTACTGTGTAGTAAAACCGGAAGATTATGTAACAGGGGGAGTCGAATCCCAGTGTGTGTAAAATCGCGTGTGATTACTTTCTGGTCAGTTAAACTGTTTGATTACAAGATCTCCTTTAAGGTCTCCTTTCTTCGAAAGAAAGACAGAGTAAATATAAGTTTTATGTTATGTTTTTTAGACATAAATCAGCCCACCATCACCAACAACCGCAGGAGCAACAACGATAACAACAACAACAACAAAAAGAGCAGCAATAATATCAGCATCATCATCATCATGAAGAACAACAAAAACACACATTTTAGGAATGATGATGAGATGTTAACCTAGAGATCAACATTAATGAAAATTTTGAGAAAATGTGATAAAATATAAAAATCTTACTGAAAAAAAAAGGTATTGCGTAATACCATTCTACATATCATTTTCCTGCAAATTTAGACAAAAAACTCATACCTCTCACTTTTCTTCCCCTTCGACATCTTTAATACAAAGTTTGCATGGTAATAATATTAATCATACTGTATGGAATGTTCTCGAATCTTTACACGCCAAAGTCATCGTATGATGAAATTACATTACTCACATACTCATGTGTCAAATTTTAGAATTAATCCTTGTCAAGCAAATTTTCACTGACAAGCTATTCCATACGAAAGAAGCGGCGGTGTTTTTCGCATGTTGGAAGCGCTAACGTCGAATTCGTGCAGTTACCTCAGTATCAGGGGTACCGACAATCTTCAAGGAGATATTATTATGACGTCCAACATTGAGTCACGAGGCGAGGCTGTTGTGTGGACGGCAGACACCCAGCTGCGCTATTAACAAGTGTTACATCTTAGATCTTAAGTCAATTTTCTCACCTTTAAAGTTCCCAGAAGACAAATGGAGAGAAGACAAAATTTAAACATCATGTTGGGAATGATGAGTTATCAGACGATTCTAGTCAAGAGCTTGTATCAAAGATTGTTCCTTGTCTTGGATAACTTACTGCTATCATAGACGAAAAATCACTCCTTAAATAGAACAGTTAGAAGACAAACAACATGTGACATGATCTGTACAGATGTCATGGAAGATTAATGTAAATGTGTTTGACACCCTTAACCATATATAAACTTACTTTGATAATCGAGAAATCACTCATTCACTGCAGAGCCCCATGTCAAGGATAGTGGTTTGATAGCTGAAGTAATTTTCAGTCTCTGATTATTTTAGGACCATCACACATAAATCTATCATCCACATCACAAGTCATCGTCACCTCAGCGGATTAATGGCTTGCGATTTCTAGGCATCTCTCTGCGCATAGTATATAGTGATATTATCAATAAATGTATGCATCATAAGAGAGATCGCAGTCACTGATATTACTGACGCTAAGACCCAGATTTTTACAATAGAACATCGATATAACGTATTCTTCAAAAAACATGGTACTCAATAATGAGGTATACTAAATACCAAGGTCCACTAATTGAATAATGAACAATGAAATAAGAATGAATCCGTGCAGATGAGAGTCATTTTTAAAAACAAGGTGTACTCAGTAAATGAGTATATTATATGGAGGTTGTTTTTTTTTTGTGTTTGTAATCTCCTCAGGACAAATAAAGATAAATTTAGTCCTTTATTGTTTGTCTCTGCTACGAAAGCGATCCCTCAAAACAAATTGTTTTCTTCTCCCCAAGAACTCGGAAGCCAGTACTATTTCTAAGGAAAGCGTGTCACGCAGACTGGGAAATATAAGTGTGGGCTCATATTATTAATAAACGGGTCATGTTACGGAAACAGATACAGTTTTTGTTTCAAGGTGTTTAAACTCGTGTTTAATAACAGTAACATAATTAATTGATAAGTGAATTCAAGATTTTAGGAACGGAGCAAGTTGGCTTCGTCATGCTAACAAAATGGCTATATAACATGATCACGTTTTACTTAAAGTGTCATGTCAACTAGTGAGGTAGCTAGGCGAATTAAGACTTGCGTAAAATTTAGTCAGTGATATTAAATGTTTAGTATAGTGAAAATAATAATAAATAACATTTATAAAGTGCGCATTCATATGACAGGCTCCGAGCGCCCACTATTCTGACAGACATCCAATGTAATTCTTTCTCTCAACAGTCACTCCTCTATTCATCTCTCTCTCTCTCTCTCTCTCTCTCTCTCTCCCTCCCTCTCTTTTGCAGCCTAGCAAACACACCCATTTATCACGCATTCATACATGTAATGATAACTGTTCTTTGAATGGGATCGACACAACTGAGAGTGGATTTCAAAGGATGTCTCAGAAAAGGGACAACCCTGGTATCACTTAACTGTGTGCATCATTTCCTCTTCAGTCTTCTAAGCAAGGTACTGTGTGAAAATTATTAACTGTGACAATGAACTGCTGAACGAAAACTGCAGGCTCTTTGAGAGCTGTTTCAGCTCTACTAATCCATCTGTGCTCGCGCTTTAAAGTGTTGTAGAATGGCGTCATTGGTGGGCTTTGCAACCATCAAAAGGTCCTCAGAGAAAATATTAAGCTTTGTTGTCGTGAAGTATACTGTTGACTTAATGTGTAGGCAATCACTGGTAGATCTAGACTTCTATCATGAAGTTGTTTACTATGTTCGGCCATCCATGTAATGATAAAGGCAGAGTGCAGCGAATCAACTGATCTAGAAGGTGTCATATGCCCACGCATGTATGATATACTCAGACGAACCTACACTAGACTAGACGCCGAATCCAATAAACAACAGAGTGAAAAGTCATTTGACATAGGTCATGTTTTGTTGGAATGTATGTAGTTTGTAAACAATCCTCGACAGCTGGACTGCAGAGAGAACATTGAACTAAGCGCTTTTTGTTCATCGTCTCAATGACAGACTCAGTCTACGATAAACAAAAGTCATTACCAGAACAAGTAAAAAAAATATTATGGTAGTTCATGATATGGACGATTTGGTCTTTTGCATAATGGATACTAGAATACATCTCTAATATATGATGTGCTAAATGGGTAGTGTGCAGTGTTAAGACAGTGCTGACACACAATGTCTTTGATATTTTGATCGACAGTGATTAGATTCAATAATTAAATATCACGTTAAAAAATCGCTGACATTAGATCAATGGCATTGAGGCTTTCACAAGAGTCGTCAGTATAACGGCAAAAGATAATTATGTTTCCGTGGATAGATTATGAAAAATGAGTCATACACTTATGAACATCGATGCAGATAAAGTGCTGCACATCTTTCTCGAATAATGTCAAATGCATCTGAAACGCTGGATCACACCTACATTAGACATTTTCAGTTTTATCACATGAGCAAGGGATTATCGCTTACCTGTTGGTTTGTTTACACGTACTACGCATGCGTGCTGCTTCTGATGAATGGCTAGAAGCCATGCCAAAACAGAACATGTAAGGAAATCAACCAGAATGTGAGTATTAGTCCTTGCTCAGGTGGAGGAACTAAAAATGCTTCATTGTGTCATGCTTGTAGGACAGATGTTGTATGATATGTGAAACAAAATTAATAATTATATTTTTTTCCTGGTATAAACTCTTTTTCCAAACTTCATTGAAAATATTGGGGTTTGAATATCATTTTAATTTAAGCAGAATGAATGAAGTAACATTAATGCATTTAAAGAGCTCATAATCGTAGAATGTTGTGCTCGTTTTCTCCTTTCTCTTTCTAGCCCGTTTTCTCTTCATTTTTCCCAGTAACCTTGATAACCTAACTGCCTTCCTGTCCAATTATCATAACAGTCATCATGTTGTCCTGATTCCAGTTCCTATCTTCCTGTTGCATAACCTAAGGACCATCAGTGTTGCCTCAGCATTTCATGAATACTTCACCACTTCAACCTTGTGCTCTCTTCAACAGTCTAAATACGTTGCAGTCGGCCCGAGTGACATGTCGTCCACTTAGGTCCTGGCACGCTTATTGATAAGAGCTATTCACAATCTAACAGGTCCCAGTGTAACTTTAACAACAACGGCCATGTAATGATGACCTACCTAAACAAATGCAGTCAGGGTGAAAAGACGTAACCTGTAATAAATCAGGACAAGTTGTATTTCCGGTTCTCGAGAAGGTTGGATCATGTTTATGTTATGTGAGAACAAATTGATGGTTGCTGGACTATATTTGACATTTCGTCATTTACATTGGATTTACGCTACTTCTCTCAGCGACTGTTCCAGAATAAAAGATAATCTATTTGGCAATGTAACTTCTGGTCTCACAGCGTGGCCTAATGGTTACGGCGTTGGACTCAAGATCTAAAGGTCCTGAGTTCGATTCCCGACCACGGTCATGTTGTAAGTGCCTTGGGAAAGCATTTAATTCACATTTTCCTCAGTCCACCCGTCTGTAAAATGGGTACCTGGCTATAGGCAGTGGAAGATATTGTCAGAATGCTAGTGATCAGCGCCTATAAATGGCAGCGGCACTGTATGCTCCCCAGGGAGTCGAGAAAGTCCTAGATTGATCAGGCCTGCTGGGGTATTAATAGTGTGAAGTCGCAAGAGCGGGCATTAGCCTGGATATGAGACTTATAAACCGCATTATTATTATTATTATTTTTAAAAAAGCCCTGTAAAAAATCTAATCGAAAGACCCCCACTGTAAACATTCTGTAATTTGAGCACAGTGGTGGCACCAGACCTGCAGACTAGCCTTGGCCATCTGGGAATGTTCTTGTGGTTCGAGGAGAAATTTAAAAGAGACTTTTACAGTTTGGTCCTGCAACAGAAATGGTGCTTTTGTACGGAAAGTAAGGGAGATCGATTTCTATTACTGAAGACAAGGATGCGCTAAACAAAACAGAACAAAAAGAAAACCCAACAACAATCTTACATTTCTGCCGGCCAAATAGAATCTGAATGATAAGGTGTCTCCCAAACATAACAAACGTTTCTAAAACAGTTTTAAAACTATTTGAAGATTATTCGAGCGACAAGGAGGTGATCTCACTGACCAGATGGACCTCATGCCCAGCTTCTACAGTGAACCCAGCTGACCAGGCCCAAGGATGACTTTGCAGCAGGAGTCACGATTCCAGACAAGCATTTGATTGACTACTTGCAGTGTCCGGCGTCGGAGAGCAGAGACAGGAGAAACGTTGAAATCATGAAAGTCTTGGTAATTGCAGCTCTCGTTGTATTGGCTGTGGGTGAGTAACTAGAGACGTAAATGTCAGTGGCCTCCGAGGCAGTGGAATTTCTGTCTTCACTCAGAATTATGAGGAACTAACAACACACTTTGATGTAAACTGAAGTATTTGTGTGTCTAAGCACAAAATCTGGAAACACCGTACGAGGAACATGCATAATGATATCTCAGAGACACGGGTTAAATCTGTTGTCAAATTTTAATAACTAGTGCTTTCACAGATTAGAGTGTTTCAAAGATCACTGCTCATAATGGATAAAAATGAACCATAAAAAAACTCCAACGCATTTTAGTGATACGTTGAGCACCTTGTTATTTACCTTACAATCTCTGGGAAAATGTATCATCTCGAGTGTGCAAACCATATTTAGAAAAAAAGAAAGTCAAGCAGAATACAATTACAAAGTAGTAGTAAACATCGCCATCTCCCAAACCAGCATCAACATCACAGTACAGAAATAGAACAAGCCAAATTTTAAAACTGTTATTTCACAATAATTTTGATTAAAAAAAATATAGCTATGGTTTTTAATTCTCATCATCATCGTCATTATCATCTTCATTGTAAAATGGGCGAAACTTTTACAACACTACCTCAACACGATATTTATCAAGTTTTAATTTTTAAAAATGTATATGAGCTGAACGATATAGTAACAATCTAAATTTTCTGGCAAAAGCCTTCTTCAGTGGAAAGTAGATGACTAAATTAAAACTTAGTAAACGCAACCGCATAAAAGGAGAGTGAAGGGTTGAAATAGTGCAAAGGCAGGTGAACTAGAAATCATCATCACCATCATCATCATCATCATCATCGTCATCATCATCATCTACTTTCTACAGCTCGATATATATGAAAATCACTAAAACGACATAACAGAGTTTCTATTATGCGTCGTTCAACTCTCATTTCTTCTTCTTTCCCTTCTTAGCCGTGAGTGGTGAAGAGAAACGTCAGCAGATTGGTATCTGTGTGGAGGAGTGCAGTCCATCAGGAGCTTTGCAGCCCAGCCTTATTCTGCGTTCCCTGGGCATTGGCACCTGCCCTGACGGTTTTGTCTGTGCCTCCAATGGATGTGGACACACATGCCAGAAAGTGGATGATCATGGTGTGTATTGTTATAAAATATATATTATAGTGGAGCACGGCTATTGCGTACATCTCATCATCGACTAAAAAGTTTACTTATAGACAGGAATATGTATTAACCATGCACGGAGCTTTAAGAAGGTACACAGCAGAAGTGACAGAAGATTGAACTCAGGTCACTGTAATCTTTGATGGTTTACTGTGCTGTGGCACTACACATAGGTTACACACGCCCAAATCTTTTTGCTATATTTTACTATGTACTGTCCATTGCCGTCACTCTAGCCCTATTTTTCGTTGGTTATTCCCACTCACCAGTAATGGAGATCTAAAAAACACATTACTTTTAATAACGCATAACAAGTAAAGTGTTTTTGCTGTTTCTCCTCCTTTGAACCACTCCCATGAAAAGCCACTTGCGGCCTCAGGCTATTTCAAGAGAAGAGGGGGTTAGCTCATTGGCAGCCCCTATCTTTTCAAACCTCTGATCCAAAATAGTGCTGCTTTAATTTAACCTAAACTGGCCAGGGATGTGACACATGCATTAGATTAGAACAGGCCATAGCTAAGATCACGGGCCCCTGAGGAGGAGGATAAAAATGATATGATAAATAAACTACCCTTCCTTATAAGTTCAACCGTAGTGATCTCAAAATTATTGCGCGCGTGTAACCTATAGGATAGGCCTGCTGGTCGGCTAGCGCGGTAATGAAACGTCCGTGCGTACTAACCATGTGTACAGAAACTAACAGGATGACAAAACCGTACTTAGTAAGCTTTGCAACACATTAGTGTGTACATTTTAGCTGAAAGAATTACTAGAGGAAAAATCGGGATGAGAATACGGTACTCATTATCGGTGTTTAGCATAAAACGTGTTCGTTCCAAGCGTGCTTCACAATATTTAAAAAAAAGAAATTAAATCAACGTATTTAATAGTATGCATCAAGAGGTGTTGCATAGACCTAGACAAAAGACTAGTTTCCGTCACACCCACCAAAACCAATGTAAGGAAATGAATGAATGAATGAATGAATGAATGAATGAATGAATGAATGAATGAATGAATGAACAGACCAACCAAACTAAAGCGTACATTAATAGTAGATTAGCACTCGTTCAAATCATGCATATTGCTCTAATCTGATCAAGAGTTAAAGGTACTGTTTTTATGTTGTGATAATACTCTATACTTCACTCATACTGGCATTCTGTCTGCTTCATCTATTTGCTTTTAAACTTTATTATGATACTTTACGACGTGGTGTTGCCTAATAATTGTGTATTTTTGGTATTTTTCATTCAAATTTCATACATATTTATCCTCCAGCGACCTCCTGCTCAGATGTTTTGTGTGCGTTGTACTGCACAAATGGATTTCAGACAGACTCCAATGGCTGCCCTATTTGTGTTTGTCAATAAAGTATAGCGTGGTTATATTTGGTACAGTCTTGTTATTTCCTATTGCTTGTTCTTGCTCCGGCTCAACAAACTCATTGTCTTGTCGTTGTTGTCGTTGTTGTCGTTGTTGTCGTTATTATCTAGCTCATCAACATCATCGAAAATAAAGACACTGACTTTGTCACAGTCATCATTAAAACATTTGTTAAATTATCAAATCTCCTGCCATTAGAAAAAAAAACAACAAAAAAAAACCTCAGGTTTTGGGCAACTTTTGATTATAGTTTTAATAAAATGGTCATTTTTTCCTCAAAATTGTGAACGTTCAATTTGGTGGAGTAGGGTCTTAATTGATCTTCATTCCTTAATAACTATGCAGCAGTGTGGCCGAACAGTTAAAGCACTGGCCGCAAGATCTAAAGGTCGTGGGTTCGATTTCCGACCACGGTCATGTTGTGAGTGTATTGGAAAAGCATTTCATTATCATTTCCTCAGTCCATCCGTCTGTGAAATGGGTATTTGGCTGTAGGTAGTGGAAGATAATATTGTCAGAATGCTAGTGATCAGCGTCTGTAAATGGCAACAGCACAGTATGCTCTTCAGGGACCTGAGAAATGTTGGAGTGATCAGTACAAGGTGGAAATGGAGCACTTAGTAACAGAAGTGGGGAGTGAACAGACGCAAACAGATGCTCACACAAAGTAAGATATGTCACCACTATATGAAACTACCCTGTCTTGTTCACTATGTTTAATGTTGTGTGTACGTCTATGTGTTTGTCTTGCTGAGTTACCAAATAAAGCTTAACGGCCGTTGGTTGAAGAGGAGGGCGAGGAAGTTGTGGTGTGTGTGAGTCTCGCGCCTAGCGCTATGACTACTAGTCTTCTGTTCGGCTTCGGGAAAGACCCAGCCACTAGGCCACTTTTTGTTGGAGTGGCGGCGTGGTCGTGTATAGATGTCTACCTGATTCCAAACTGACGACAAGGCGATGGGTGCTGATGCAGAGGTCGCGGTTCGATTCCCACCGCATCACTTTCTTTCCTTCTTCCATTTTCTCTCTGCATTTGTCTTCTTGAGCAATTTCCCCTTTATCCTACCTTGTGTGAGCATCTGTTAGGGTCTGTTCACTCCCCACTTCTGGAGTGATCAGGCCTGCTGGGGTAATGATAGAGTAAAGTCATGTGAGAGGCATCAGCCTGCATACAAGATTTATAAACTGTATTATCATTATTATAACTTACCTACTTACTTACTTACTTATTTACATACTTACTGATTTACTTACTTACTTATTACTTACTTACCTACTTACCTACCTACCTACCTACCTACCTACTTACTTACATACTTACTCACTTACTTACTTACTTACATACTTACTTACTTACTTACTTACTTACATCCAAAATTAAATACGCATACAATACACTTCAAGTTTTAAACTAATTGTGAAATTCCCATCTCATTTTAGTTTGTAATCTGCAAAAGTTATAAATGACCATAACACCAGAAAATACCACATCCCCATACTTACCTCTACTACAACGGTGGGAAAAAATTCGGGCTTGACAATAAAAGCTCTCTAATGTGTGAAACACAAAGCACAAAGAGTTATCCATCTGGATGCCAAGCAGATCACGGGGTAAGTTTTTCTTGATATGTTATTTCAAATGTTTCATTAAGTCGGTTACTTTGTAAACCTACGCGTTGTGCATGAGAACTGCCTACCTGAAGAAAACAAATTGCTAGCAACCACAGAAGACAAACTGAAATCAACAAAACTTACTAGAATATTTCTCCTCAAGGTATATTAAAGCAAATTAATTAGAGAAATACAAGACAGAAATTGAGGAGGAAACAGCTCATCAGAATGTACGTTATACCAGTTTAATATTAACCCTGTATTGACTCGATCGCCCATTCTAGTGATTTTGTCTCACTGCCTGTTTGAACATTACTAGTATCATAATAATGAATGCATTTAAAAAAACCTAGACAGCTGTTGCATTTGTGTCCTTGTGTGTGTGTGTGTGTGTGTGTGTGTGTGTGTGTGTGTGTGTGTGTGTGTGTGTGTGTGTGTGTGTGAGTGTGTGTGTGTGTGTGTGTGTGTGTGTGTGTATGTGTGTGTGTGTGTGTGTGTGTGTGTGTGTGTGTGTGTGTGTGTGTGTGTGTGTGTGTGTGTGTGTGTGTGTGTGTGTGTGTGTGTGTGTGTG
>JAWQUT010000997.1:69142-82323 GCA_033807755.1 Ellobium chinense
GATCGACAATTAAGTTTAATTTGACAGAGTTGCGCCCCTTCACATGGTTTTTATAATAAAGCAAAGGTTGCCTATGTTAGTAATTAATGAGTTAATTCACTTTGCCCCCTCCTTCTTCGCTGCCTTTTTGATAGCAAGCAGAGAAATTCACAGGTGGCAGTAAACAAAAGCGACAACACGTTCAAGGTCTATCATGGACTGAATGTGGGGACAAAGTATGCTTCATTTTCGTTTTGTTTTTTTTTTTGTTTTTTGCTTTCTATTTGCTAACTGTACGAGGTCATAAAGTAAGCACACTAAACCTTAACTAAATCCAGTTGTCTGAATACCAATGTGTAGGCCCTACTGTCCTTTACTTAACCATGCCCACTGCGCCCTGTGGGACGCTTACATAGTCGGCACCGGCTCTGCTGGAATCTATGTGCTCTCATTCTCTCAAATTATAGAACACTCTGTGTTATTATGCATGCGCGGTCATACAGGCAACGCAAGCTTTAACTCCAACAATGATTACTTCCCTCTTTCTGCTTTTCCATTATCAGAGGGAATATGACTGCTGATATAATCTGTTATATTGGCGTTTGTAGTTTGATGCATTGTTTGTTTTACTTTGGAAGGGATATTTGATGACGTAGTCACACCGCTGTTGCCTTTTTGCTAACTCTGGAAGTAAACTTTGTTGGAGTTTCCTAAATAAAAACGGTATTATTCCTCTGATTGTCTAAACAAGATCCTTGATGATGACATCTTTGTTTCGGCTCCATGACCTCGAACTGATTGCAGCCTTTTTTTTTTCTTTTTTGTGGTAATCCCGGGCTACGTTTAAAATAAGGACAGACGATTCCAGAAATACAGGAATCGATTCGATTCCAAATATTTTAAACCCAGGAGTCGGAAAATTAGAATTCGATTCCAAAAATTATTCAGCGGGTTACAAATAAAGATATGAGCTGGGAGGGGCGGGGGCGGGGGCGCTTACTTCCAAAGTACACAGGTCTAGTCAAACTAATGTCATATCTTATCAAGTGTTTGACTCGACAAAGTCGGACATGAACGTCTTTTTAAAAAATCGTAAAAAGCTAGTTATTAAGCTGAGGCGTCGACTGATGGTCAGATAAATTCGTTGACAGAAATACTTAGGTCACTCTGTGTGAAAACATAGTTTCTAGTACAAGTGTCTCAAAGCAACTGTCAGAGGGGGCGTTTTATTGCCAACTTACCATCATGAGGATAATTCTCCTTGCGGCTATGCTGACGACAGCGGCTGTTGGTGAGTCAGCACTTATTCGTACGTCCGTACGTCCGTCCATTCCATCCACCTATCTATCTATTCCTCCATCTGTCCTTGCATCCTTCTATCCATCCATCCATCCATCCATTCGCACACACACCCATCTGTCCGTCCGTGTGTAGTTGTGGTATTCTTGTAGAAAAGCAACAACAGTAGTGGTGGATTTAATATGTAATGATGGTACATGTTTCAATAAAAAAAGGTGGTAGCAGCAGTATCTGCAGATCTGGTAGTAGTGATATATATATAATTGTTGTTATTGTTGTAGCTGCAGAAGCAGTAGTGGTAACAGCTATAGTGGAAATAACAGAAGTAATAGTGGGAGGAGGGGTATCAGTAATTGAAGTGGGGAGGAGGAGTATCAGTAGTTGAAGTGGGGAGGAGGAGTATCAGGAGTTGAAGTGGCGAGGAGGAGTATCAGTAGTTGAAGTAGGGAGGAGGAATATCAGTAGTTGAAGTGGTGAGGAGGAGTATCAGTAGTTGAAGTGGAAGGGAGGAGTATCAGTAGTTGAAGTGGGGAGGAGGAGTATCAGTAGTTGAAGTGGCGAGGAGGAGTATCAGTAGTTGAAGTGGGGAGGAGGAGTATCAGTAGTTGAAGTGGTTGTCTGTCTGTCTGTCTGTCTGTCTGTCTGTCTGTCTGTCTGTCTGTCTGTCTGTCTAAGCCGAATAAGTGAAATGATGATTGCAACTGTACTATATTGTTATTGTATGAAAAAAAAACTTATACGTATATTGATATTGTTATATCAATATGGCCACTGGCTTACAAGAAATAAACTTGAAACTTGCTATGCAGCTAGTAGATATGGTACAGGTTATAATGGTGCCAGTGGTGGTGGTGGTGGTGGTGGTAGTGTGATGATATCGATGGAGGTGAGAGGGATGGGAAAGTGTCTTTTGGTATAGACAGTAACTTTTATTATTACTAAACTTGTTGCAACTGCTAAAACATTTGTTTTCTAGTAGTAGGAAGTAACTATGCAGCCCCCGTTCAATAGAGGTCACTCTAGTGAATATCAAGATAAACCCGAAGACTCCAAATCTAGCTCCCGTTGTGTGCACACATGTTTTTCATCCCTCTAGCTATACCTTACGCTACTGCAAGTACCGTGATGCACCAACTGTGACGTCCAAATTGCATCACGTGATTCAAACTAGGAAGCCAATTGAACCACTCAGTGTTGGGTTTCAGGAGTTGATTTTTGGGCTACATGTCGTTTACTACGATAGCACTACAAGGAAAATGCTGAATACTTTACTTTTCCGATCCATTGGCCATCATTATGGGCTTGAGTTCTTCGTTGGTATTCCATGGTATAAAAATTATATGTACAGCTTCTAAGGGCAATAGGTGGCGACGTTTTATTGTTCTATTCCAGTGCACGCTGACGAAGGAAAGAGAGACCCGCCTTGTGTGGACGAATGTTTCACTGGATGTCCCGATGGCTTTTATTGCAGCGTAACTGGTTGTAATCATCTGTGTCTTCCCATATTATTTAGTAAGTAGATCTTATTGTAAAGATACATCGACATTTTAATTAACAAAGATGCATACTGTACTATACGACTTTTCCATCTTCGTTAAACGTTTTCTTTCTCTCTAGTCTTAATCTTTGCCAGTGCCTACTTAAAAATAATCGTATCTCTTTCTACGACCAGGAGGGTAGGCCGAACTAATCCGAAGTTTTTTTTGCCAGAAGGTTCGATTTTAAACAGAGAAGATTCCAGCTCTGCCTCTTTACACTCTTTTTTATCTCTTTTGGTCTCCTTTCTACTCGCTCCACTTTTTCAGAACCGTTTCTGCAGGCATATTCCTTTCCTCAGACTTCGCTGGATATTCAACATTCTAATTGCCTACTGTCTTAATCCCCTCATCTGTGAAGGTACGAAAAGGTCACGTATTCCAAGAGAAGTTCAGTGTGCCATAGTTTTTCGTTTACTTGTACAATGATGGAACTACTCTACGGAAATAATAATCCTTTACGTACTTAACAAATAATATGCCACATTTATGTATATACGATTGAATCAGTAACAGATAACACAAAGCAAAATCTTAGTGCGTAGTGACCTTCAGAGAAAAACTAAAAATAGCTCTTCATGTGGCTAAACCAGGCCAGTTTAGGCCTCCTCGTGGCTAAATTAGGTCAGTGCTGTACTTCACGGCTCTTGTTTTCCAATCATTACACCTGATGACCAGTAACTATACACATTTCTCAGTGATTTACACTTTCGAGCTCACTCTCAGGCCATGGCAAAGACAAGACTGTTTGTCTCGACTGGCTGATTTGGAGAGGCGAATTTCACTGCATACTAGTTGAAGAAACAAACTCAGTTATCATTTTGGTGACAAAATAACCCATGATTTTAGAAAGTCTTATATGGTCACACTGTTGTCTTCTCATTAAAGCCAGTCTTAAGCTAAATCCAGATTACGTCCATCGAGCTTCTCTGTGTGACGTTTGTGATTCTCACTAACCTTCCATACCAGGAACTTCAGCACCTGGGCTACCGCTGGCGCTTCTGATGTGGACGGTTAATGGAAATAAAGAAATTACCTCTTAGCGCTGCGCAGCCATATCGTATCTGTCGCTTTTGGCATCAGAACCTAACGTTTCGCCTCAGCAAACACACGAGGGTATCTCACTGCTTTCCAGCTCTGCCTCTTTACCCTCTTTTTACTTCTTGGTATGTCTTTTGGTCTTCTTTCCACTCGCACCACTTTTTCAGAACCGTTTCTGCAGGCATATTCCTTTCCTCAGACTTCGCTGATGCAGCATACACACGAGGGCATGTCACTGCGATAGATAAATGCCCACAAAATCACTAAAGAGACAAGGATAGTTATTAGCTACACCGCCTAATAATTCAACATTTTTTCTCACAAAATTTAAACCACGTATTATATTTCCTATCTCCCGACATTTTCTGAGAAAACATCGCTGGAATGTCGGGATTTTCACCCTGCGCGTACTACCATTATTCTTGCTGCGTGACGTCAAAAGGCGAGACAGGCTACCAGACGATTGGTCCAGGCGGTTTGCGCATGCTTCTGAACGAATCATCTGCTAGCTTTTCGCGTCAGGACGCCATACAGAGCAAAAAAATAAAAAAGGGCGGCGTGGCACTGTAAATATCCCGACATTCTAGCGATATTTTATCAGACATGGTCAGGCGGATGGAACATGTACAGTTTTCAAGTTTCTTTTTTTTTTTAAATAATGTGGATTTTTCAAGAGTGTAACGCAAATATCTACCCCTGTCCCTTTAAACTAATGCCTATTACCTATATTCTATCATTAGGGTCTATCCAAGACAGACGTCGACAACTGCTGTGTCCTATTGCTGACTGTGTGGAGTGGTGTCCCAATGGCTACCAGTTAGACGCAAATGGCTGTACCACCTGCACATGCATCTCTCCATCAGTTACCAATGTCCAGACCGGAAGCCGGCAGATTTCATGCCCAATCTACGACTGTGCATTGATGTGTCCAACCGGATACCAGACTGACGCAAATGGCTGCCATCTCTGCAGCTGCGTCGTTGTTTGAAATAAAGAGGATACTTTGGCGTTGCCACCGCATGGCTGACTTTCTTTTTTGTTTTATTTTTATTCACAGTATCGAGAGGTTTTTTTTTTTTTTTTTGAAAAATGTATTAGATTGCTTACATATTAGACTGTGTGTGTGGTGGGACATGCGATCGCCCCTGCTAGCATCTCACATTATGACACTTAACAGAGATAAAATAATAGATAAAGATAAAATCTTCCCTTATTTACCCTAAAGATAATATATTTCAAAATGCCATGCACTTTTACCCATTTTTCATTCCTGATAACACATACATTATTACATAACAGTGCACGCATTGCATTCAGTACTACCCCATTATCATTAACTAATTATATAATAAAAGCATTGTTAGTCGCCGCAAAGCAGCTTCATAGTCCCTTAAGCTCAAAAGCCAGTACTCGTTCCCTCTGGTATCACACCATTGTACAGAAGAAAGCATTGTGTAAGGAAGGAACAAAAATTTAAAAACAATTATAATGCCGATCTCATCATATTTTAAGTTTGCTTAGCGATTTTCGTTTAAGCAGCCACAAAGACTTGTATCATCAGAAAGTGCTTTGGGTAACATACCTTATATAATAGGTTTTTCTTTTGTTAGGCATATTGTTGGCAAATACTTACCTTTCTTGGTTACCGTATAAGATCCACCTGTTCAACAACTTCTTCAACAACCTTAATAACGTCTCATTAGTCATTAAGCAATCAACTCTTGTAAGTCTGAATAATGTTATGTCGGTTCAAATTTATTTAGCAAAATAATGTGCCCACTCTTTAGTACAATACTTTGCCCATCTTACATAACGCACGGTTCACATGACAAGAACTGATAACTCTATAGCTCGTGTGCTTTATCCTTTTCTCTCTCCCTCTCTTTCTCTCTCTCTCTCTCTCTCTTTCTCTCTCTCTCTCTCTCACTCTCTCTGTTTCTCTCTTTCTTTCTTTCTTTCTTTCTTTCTGTTTCTCTCTGTCGTAATGCTTGCTTCAGTCAAACACTCTCCGTTCAAAAACTGATAGCAGCACTATTAGTAAATTATGATTAAAGCAAAGCCCGGAATATTCCATTGGGTGCTTCTGTTTCACATTACTTTGAAAGCAAATTATACACAAAGTTAAGATGCCTTCGGAACTCGTTACCTCGCCTTAGCATCCCCATATAATAAAAACGCGACCATTTACGTCAGCGGAGTAGACAACCACATGATGGGGATGGTACATGTGGTTCCACTCGCTGATAATCATACTAGCCTATAAAACAGTCTTTTTCCACTGCACTTTTGTTTACGTAACACAAAACAAAACAAAACAAAACAAAGCAAAACAAAACATGACATTAAACAACAAATGATATTTAAAACTGTCAACAGGGTGTATAGTCATCCATATATTTAAATACAAATAAATCCATGGTCTGACGTTTGTCAGCAAGTACTTATCAATGACCTTTCTATGAGCAAACAAGTCAATAAACTATGCATGGATGAGTCCCGAAAGATTTTTTTTTTTTTAAATTGTGAATTATCTATATTACCTGATCAGTATTTAAACCAGTTTGTGTCCCTGAGCACTAACGTTCAATTAGAATTTCTAAGACTATGTCCATCATTAAAACATGCCATTCCTATTCCCTGATATCACTGGCACGAAAATTACCACATGTCACCATGTGTCAGGAATTTTCTAATTTACCTTCAGAGCAGAATCCATCACGATTCAGTTTTTAAAAATAAATTCTAATGTATTGGAATGTCACGGTGACCTCTGAAAAACAAAAGCCTTCAAGTACATTGAAAAACGTCACTTATGTCAAAATAATATAAATGTGTGTCAACAAAAAGGTGAAAATATACGCAAGCAGTAATATTTCTGCACGAATAGATCACTATATTCATTTGTATTTATAAATACATTTCAAACATATGTTTATTTCCAAGCTACTGCTGGAGTCATGAACGTAAACTTACAAGCTGTTAACGTTTACAAGCAAGTATATCATTCACCATTGATAAAAGCAATATTAACCACACAAACGATCATGGGTACATTTGATTATAAACTAAATACGAAATGGCGTATATTCAGATATTCATGTTTTACTCTGAGATGCTAATCTTTTGGATTTCCTTTTCTCGGAGTTGTAGGTCTAAACTAGAGCGTGGGCAACCACTCTATGCTGTTACATTAGTTTTGATTCACAGACTTTAACGTCCAATCCAGACCACTTCTGCATTACTTATGGCATCCGGTGCTTTGATCAGCGATGAAGCCACACATCTGTATGCATGGATTATCTTCCTGCTGTGTGGGTTTATAGCCATGTTCGGCACAGTTGCAAATATCATCAACATCATCTGTTTTGTGAGGCAAGGTCTCAAGGACCCGATCAACGCCAGTTTTCTGGGTACGTGTGTGAATGGCTACTATATCTATATCTTGACATTTTATGTGGCTCCCAGGATTCCTAGAGTACGTTTGTTTGGTTGCAGCAATTCGACAAAACGGGAAGCCACATCTTGTCTTTAACAAAGGAAGCATCAGTCTTAAGCAAGCAAAGATGGCTGCGATTAATGTGGAAGAGACAGGAAATAACGCACTGACTTGCGAGTGGTGTTTACTATACTTATCTCTTCGTCCCATTCATTAGCATACAGAACAACGTTGATATTAGCCATATCCTCCTCCAACATGAGGCCGTTAAAAAGATGATCCACTAACAAATTTGAAATCAAATAAAATAGAAAGATAAAGGATAAAATCCACGTTTATTTGGCCTGTAAGGAAATCTTACAATTTAATATATTTCATTGATTTATAATCTATCAATCTATCAATCTATCTATCTATCTATCTATCTATCTATCTATCTATCTATATGTCTATCTATCTATCTATCTATCTATCTATCTATCTATCTATCTACAAATTGATATATATTACATTTTCACAAGTAAGATATATACCGCAATTCATCGATCATGACCATTTCAAAGCCATTGCTAATCGCAATGTTTTCTTCTCTTTAATTTGCAGGTTTGTCAGTATCTGATCTCGGTAGCCTTGTGACCTTGGTCTGGACGTGTATCTGTTTGACCCCTGGCTTCAGAGAGGCGAATGTTCCTTTCGATTCCTTAGAACTTCAGTATCTGACGTCAGGCTGGCCACACGTAGTCTTCACCCGCGTCACCAGCTGGATTACTGCTCTCATTACTTTGGAGAGATGTCTATGTATAACATTACCTCTCAAGGTCTGCACATTCTTAAAAGTGAACTTTTTTTTTTTTTTTGGAAGACTATTCATTTTAAATTCGTATAGAATATGGGGAATTCATGTCAGTGTTTCTTTTTAGTGAACTCATCCTAGCCGAGATTTAGACCGAATTATTCATTGCGAAGCTCCACCGAGCAACGACTGTTTCGGTCGTTTCCGAAACTGGGATCAGACTGTCAAAGAGAGACACCGATGCCGATTCCTTTTTTTTTTTTAATCATTTATCAATCTATGAATAAAGCACTGCTTTGAATTTTTACTGTGCTGAAGATTGAATTACTGTTTACATTATGTAACATTGGGGGTCAGCAGTGATGCCCATAAATATTTTTGAAACCCGGTTACTATTTTTTAGAATAAAAAGAGTGCCGGTTATCTCCCTTCATGACACTACTGTGACCCCATAGGAGTGTAGTGCCATTTGGTGACGTAGTTTACCGGAAACATAAATGAGTGACGTCGAACATGACATGAGATGGACTACTCTCGATGTCGCCGATAGCGAAGCCAATTCCTTTCATTTTGTTGTTCTTGTGATAGCGTGCTGAAATGAGAAATAGAGATCTAAAGCTTACTCGTTTCTTTAAGAATTTGCAGTCTATACATTTTATACATAGCTGCCAAAATAGGAGCTGGGCCCTGCGTTAATCTTGGAACTTCAAAAAATAAGTTTATTCAATCATTGCAGTCTGAAGCTAATCATGTCTCGATCTTTTCGGAAATACATAATCCAAACAAAATGCAGAACGTGATCTGTCATCAGATGCTATATCAGCATGAGATTATGACAGTGATGTTAAAAAATATTTCTTTTTCTCTTGTTTTTTTTTCGCCTCAGGTGAAGAGTATCGTCACTCCAAAACGTGTGACAGGCATCATCCTTTCCTTTTACATCGTTATAATCTGCAGTGTGTCCCCACTTTACTACAGCACCAGGTACGCTATGAAGTTCTCTCCAGAAAGAAACAGAACTATCCTGGGACTGGTATACACAGCTGACCGCGTCATCGTTGATCAGATAACCCATGTCATCGCCAATGTCCTCATTCCTTTTGGGGCATATATCGTAATCATTACCTGTACTGTTACTTTGGTCATCCAGCTACGAGAGAAGGTGAAATGGCGATTGAAAAATGTATCATCCGTAACAGCTGATACAACATCTGAACGCGACCAAAGGGTCGCCAGAATGGTTGTGATGATATCTGCACTCTTTATTGCCTGTCTTGTACCTCTCTGCTTTTTCTTTATGGCCATGGTGGCAGAACCGAGGATTTCTGTTGATGGTCAATACAGAAATCTACAAACGGTTATTGCTGGGTTGAGTGTGATCTTTGAGGCCACGAACTCATCTGCGAACATCTTTATCTACTACCGCATGAGCAGCAAGTATAGAGATGTCTTCAGAAAACTAAAACCTGCCGTGTTCACATTGTGAGCAGTTCTCACAATCTGTGCCAAGTCTAAGGTCTGTGGGTTCGATTCCCCAGTCGCATGGCTTGCTCTGTAGTGTCCTCGAGAAAGTTACTTAGCTTCTATTCCTGATTTAAATCAGATGTAAACGAGTACCTGGTTTTAGAGCTAGAGTGGGCAGGGCACATGAACACGGCTGCTTGCATTAGCTTTATAGTGGATTTTGTTTGCAATAGTGTATTTCTATATTATTATGTATATGCATTTTGTCCAGTGTTTATATGCATTATGAATAAGATATATAACATTGTATGAAACAATTTCCCCATGAGATAAACAAAAGTTCTATTTTTTATGACAATAGATGGATTGTTTAGTATGTTTCCGTAAACTCTACAATGACTTGAAATGTTCGATTGTAATCTCAGCATGATAATTACGTTTTTCCTACTTATATTTTAAACTACACGTCTGTACAAGAATATTACACCATCTCAGCTGGTAAGCCGTTACCCTGGCATTTATTCAAGTGTTTGCTAAGGAGTCCCGGAACTGTCCAGGAAAGGGAAGGGGTTGAAAAAAGGACCAGTTAAGCTGATGTCATATCTACACGCATTTGTACTGCTCTTCTTATAGCAAACCTGTTGTGGCCCGACCTACAGACGGATTTGGTCTCATAACGCTAACCTGGCAATCGTTCTGGATAATAATGTTATGCACTGCTCAACTGGCAACTGCCAAGGATGACTTGTCAGCCAGCCCTGCAATTTTCTGTTGCTCTTCAGGGGGTGCATACTCTCATCCTTCGGTTCGCTGCACAATAGGATTTCCACGATGACCAAAAATCTGAATATAAACATAACCTTCAGATGAACCAGTCTATAAAAAAAGTTTCCTTTTCTTCTACGATGAGTGAGAAGTATGTTGCTGGACTTTATCACATACAAATAACCTTACTGTTCGGCTGCCCGACCAAAATTATTACTCCATAAAGTAGTCCGTGTGTCCAGCCAAATACCCCTAAGCTGTAAATGAATCACTCCTTGAACTGCACATGACGGTGATGAGGTGCATACCGAAGGAAGACTATGCACTATGGTTGCTAGATTTGCTCCTTTAGTGAACACGAACAATTTGCGAAAAGAACACAAAGACACAAGCATGGCAGTTAGTTTGACAGTTTATTGCAACATTATCTCTACATCAAGAACAGCCTGAATTAAGAATGAGAAAATAAAACTTCTTTTTGTGTTTTAGACAATACATGGCACACACAATAGGCAGTCATGTTGAGGGAAGTTCATAAATATCCATTAGGACAACGAAGTGTGTACATCCAAAGGTTAGACATGTGATTCCCCTGTCTCTGAGCTAGAAGAAATATAATATTGATACAAAAACTGTCGTCAATACGGTAGTGATGATGGTATTGTGACGGTGAAAATAGCGGTAAAATTGAGAATAGGAACAGAAATTAGTGATGTTTAAAAACAGAAATACTCTGAGAGAATTTTAAAACGGAGATAGTAAAAGAGAACAGTACAGAATAGTATACAAATAAAAATTAGACGTGACTAAATGTTTATGCGAGAAGACCCGTGTGGCAGGGGTCAAATTTTATCATGGCATGCAACACTTAACCATTTATTCTCAAAAGTATGCAAATAATGTCGAAATGGGAACTAAGGGGTCATATACGACCGGTACGGCATTACATTTTGACACCCCTTTCCCCCCCTCCCCTCCCCACCACCCCACCCAGTCCATCAAATAACGACTTCGCTGGTCAAGATGTGCTGTGATATGACAACCTCTTATTCATTTTTCCACTTTGTAAACGTTGAAAAAGAACGGAGATAGAAATGAGACTTTATTTTAAACATAAAAGAGCAAAAGTGGGGAAGTCACAAAATCTCACTAAGGCGACGGGGGTGTCATTTTATCTCGTTCGCTTTTCACTGGGGTGTCGGACACGAAAGAGGGGGGTTAAAATATTAAATATAATCTCAGATTTCAGACAGACTAAGGAGAGGAGGAATACGGTCGATATTCAATAGCTGTACGATTATTTCCGTTATTCAAAACTCATACATAAATTTTAATACAGTGTGAATCTCGCTTAGGTAGACGATTACAGTGGAGCATCGCTAATATTAGACCCACCTATTTCATGACTTTAACTTCTTATTGTATAAATTTCACAGGCATAGACCCAAGAATGATAATATATTATCTTTTCATTATTCAGGTAGACTTCGATATTGAGTATTCTTCACTAATAATATAATTTTGCATTGCGCCTATCACATACTTATTATTACCTGTATCGTGTACTGTCCTGTTGTCATTGTATATTATATTCTCCGCTCTTCGTCCACGTACCACAGTTGTGGTCCGGGTTTGAGATAAATAAACATCTGAAACTTGTTAAACTTATTATTAGCAAAGGTTCTGTTGTACGCATTGGACTGAATAAATTTATTTCGAACAAATATAAATATTTTTGTTATCTCCCTTGCAATGCATTGTTTTTGAAGGTCTTTGACACCTATTGTTTTTTTCTTCTGTTGGCCCTATTAATATTTTGTGTTATTCTACATATACCACTGTGATTTGGGGAATTTTCTTCCATGGAGGTTAAAGTACTTCTTTTGACTGATCTTTTAACGGNCGATCTTTTAACGGGAAGAAAAAGGGGGGTCAACGCCCAAAATTTTTCACAAATGTCTTTTGAAAAAGATCACCTCAAATTCTGATTTGGTCCCCAATTTTTCATTTGGCTGGTTTTGACCGCTTGCGAATACATAGGCCTACAAATTTTATTTTCTTATCTAGAAGACTCAAATTAGGAAACCTTAAAATTGGATGGTTTACTTAGATCACAGGTCATTTTACATATTTCTGCATCCTAACACTGTCTGGCAGGGCCCCCTTAAAAAGGGGATTTTATATATTAGCGGATTAATTGGGTTGTACACAATCAGTGATTTGCCCTTCTAATTGGTGACACAAACCTATGAAAAATAAGACTGGTAATTTAGGACATTTTTGACAAGAGAAAGAAGTGATAAAATGCAAATAACAGCCTTGTTTTTCCATTCTCAACATCGTCTCAAAGGACAGTGACAGCTAATTTTGATACCATTATCAGCTGTCAACGTTCTGTGACAATGTCTCGAATAGAAAAACAAGGCTATTGTTAGCTTAATCGTGTATTTGTCTAACCTCCTTCACTTTGTGCAAAAGGTCAGACAGCCTACGGTGACACATCTCTTTCCGAACGTGCATCTTGTCTGGCTCCATGACTGCGCTCTAAGAGAGAAACAACACAATATTCAATGAATCCTCTTGTAATTCCTTCATAGTGAAAGAAAACGAGGGGTGAATGGAAAAGTAAAGAGAAAGACAAAGAAAATAATAACGAGGAATTTGATCGATAAGTATACCTGTTTTTTAGCTTCAATTCCAGTTTGAGTTTGTTCACCTACCCAAAGGCCAACCATATAACATATTATACAATAATTCAGAATGAATGGAAAACTGAAAAGAAAAAATAAAGGAAAAAAAGTGCACAACTGACACTTACCTTTACTGTGCTTGCTCTCTCTCTCTCTCTCTCTCTCTCTCTCTCTCTCTC
>JAWQUT010000997.1:82342-95947 GCA_033807755.1 Ellobium chinense
CTCTCTCTCTCTCTCTCTCTCTCTCTCTCTCTCTCTCTCTCCCACACTCACTCAATCTCCCCTTCAAATATTAACAGTTTTAGCTGCAATTTCTTCAAAATCCTATTAATAGTTATACTTAATCATCCATCGCACGTTCACACCTCCACCTCCTCCCCCCCCCCCCCCCCCCCCCCCNCATCCTTAACTATGTTCTACTATCTTTTGTCACAGCAGCAAGAGTGCCAGCTGGAAATTCAATTTCTGACATTGAGTAAACGATACATAGCTAGATAATAATAAAGCAAGAATATCCATACATTCTTTCAATTGCTATTATTTTCACAATTTAACTATACATGAACTTATGACATGTACAGTATATGCAACAATATACTAATATAACAATATTCTGATATTACTTGTAAAATTTCATATCCTCTTAGTATAAAATTAATGACATGCTCAGGCAATGTTCTGCAGTTCGTTCTCTTTTAAGAAGCGCAACATGTTCGTTACAGGAAGATACTCACTACTGAAGAGCAGCTGTTCGCACATATGTCCACAGTCATAAGGTCTTGGTACACATATAAAGCCATTTTCGACGCCTCCGCATGAACCTTCATCCGTGTGGTCACATTCGTCTATGCAAACTCTGGCTCTCTTTGCCCTTTCAGCACAAGCTTAAAGAAAAGATTTGATTTATCTATGCCTTCAGTGTTTAAACACAAGATCATCATTAAAAGCAGCAGCAGCAACATCAACAACAACAGCAACAACAACAACGACGATAACGACAACGACGACGACGCTAACAGAATAACAGCACCAACAACAACTTATCACTCCATCCACAATTTTCTCCCCTTGCTTTCGTCTGCTTCGTTTACCGTTTAGTTTTCCAGTCATTACCAAATGTTCTGGCTGTTAATAAAAGTATTCCTCGGATAGATTAAAGAAAAAAAAAAAGAAACGAACGAGATTCTTTCTCACCAGGGGCTATGTGCATAATCCATACGTTATTTATCATATTGCCTTAACCATGTGAACCTTACCAATGTTTTGACGGTTTCCCGTGGTTACCGCATTGCCTTAACTAACGTAAGGATTATGCATACGGCCATAGGGTTGATAATACTTTTTTCACGTTGCATATTAAGAGATCATAACAATTTCACACTCTGACCGTTAAGAAAACTAATCTGAGTGTCGTGTGTTGTATACGACACTATTGCGAAAACGGCCTATTGATACTTTACATCAGAATGAGTCCGCAGACAATAGCTGAGGACAATCCTGGATAAGAGTTAAGTAGTCAAATGATTTCTATAGTGTTGGACAAAATGAAGGCCTAAGATGGAAGTGCAGTGGTGTTGTCAAGAGAAACAAATAATTTTTGGTGGTCTGGTTGGGTTTCCATTTCTAGGACCGAGGAAACATCGTCTGGGTCACTGGAAGTAAACAGACACCGTTCTTACAGAGGCACAGTGTCTCTCGTATGTTACTCGTAAAATCTTCCCAGCAACCACTTCCCAAAGAGTAACTTCTTTCCGCTTGAGAACGTACAGGGAAGGTTGGAGAGCAGAAACTGACATATAAATGCTACAACAAAATCCCTCATTCGCCTGATCTCCAAATACATATTTAACACAAGCCCAATGTTTCCATTTTTGAGGCCCTCTTTTGAACTCATAAGTGAGTGAGACGACATTTTATAGCCTACCTAGTCTGGTAGTGAAGATTTGACATCTGATAACACTGAACACCATTTGGTGAAGCTAAACACAGTCTGTAAAATTAAATACTATTTGATCAAAGTTTGGCACTTAATCTGGTGAAAAAGCATAATGCAAAATGGCAACCTTGCTTTCAAATGACTTACCGACTGTAGCTATCAGTGTGGCTGTAAAGATGGCAGTCCACATCATGGCTGAATCTTCCAGCCCTTTTAAGCTTCTCTCTTAATAAACAAAAAGCACGTTTGTCGCTGAAGTGTTACTTAAATAAGGACCCAGCGATCAAAAAAGAAAAAAATAAGCCACGACTTAGGTCAGAAAATAACCCCACTATCATTGTTACCGGTCTAACTCTTATCAGCCACATGCAAACGTTATGTTTAGGCTCAAAGTTCATCGATGTTATGGTAAGATTATACTGAGCCATAGTTCTTGGCTTTGTAAAATGCACACATTATAAGTTACGAGAGGAAGTGGAAGAAATTAGTACTGTTTAATCAGACTGGCTGATTTATCCCGGCGCCACCCCTTCCGAAATATGGCATGTGCCATAAAAACCATCAAAGCATTGCTCTGAGAATCTAAGTCTAGTGATCTCTTTGAGTCAAACTTTTTCTACCTCTTGTCACTCGCCAATATCGTGGAAACAACACAACAGCAACAATCACAACAACAACAACAACAATAACAACAACACCATCAACAACAACAACAACATCAACAATAACAACAACAACAACAACAACTACTACTACTGCTGCTGCTACTACTACTACTACTACTACTGATACAACTATTAGTACTACTATTACTGCAACCACAACAGCAGTCACAACAACAACCATAACAACACAAACGAACATCAACAACTGAAGTAAAAGAAAAACAGGCATATATGCGTGTCAGATCCAAAGAATACTAGACAACCAGAAAAAAAAACCAGTAGATTAGTATAGATAAGAGAACCTTGTGGAAGGCCTGCGCGTAATTGAATAACACCTCTGGTACTTCGTAACATATTCCCCCATAATTGGCAACATCCCTATGAAAACATAAATGGCGTCACTGTCATCCGTTGTGCTGTCACCATAACAGTGTCAACAGCACTTTGCTAG
This sequence comes from Ellobium chinense, assembly GCA_033807755.1. Lineage (NCBI taxonomy): Eukaryota > Metazoa > Mollusca > Gastropoda > Ellobiida > Ellobiidae > Ellobium > Ellobium chinense. The sequence goes on from JAWQUT010000997.1 coordinate 85,173, forward strand.
TCCAAAGTACACATGCACAGAACCCGAATGTATTAGCCTGAAAATACACTGAGCCAGATAGGCTGACCTCATGTTGCTTGCTTATTTACAAAAAACAGTATTTCATTCTTTCCTACAGATCGCAGGTACAATAATATCCGGTATGAAGTTGCGTTTATGAAGAGTGCTCTTCGTTCACAACACTTTGTCACATAACTGTGACAATGAGCGATAGGGGGTGATGAGGGTCTGAGACCCTTCCTTACCCTTTAAAAGTGGGGCACAAACCATTTTTTGAGAATTTGCGCATTAACAATAGGATCTTATGCCGTCGTTATAATTACATTAACACTTTATGTTGAACGCTGCTAAGGGTGCATTCAGCACCGATGCACTAATGTAATTCTTACAATGGTAAGAAATCCACTCGTCACGGCGCAAGCTCTTTGTTATCAACACTGACTTATCTGCAACAATAATAAATTATGTATTTTATCTCTGCAGGCTTTGATATGTCTCCTGGTATGTTGTTGATTTGTCTATCCAACAGTTTTGAGTGTCTCTCGAGTTGTCCAAATATCTGCCCATTTGTCTACTAAAACGTCCTAATGATAGCTATCTATTCACATTTTGTAACGATTATTATGATGGAAGAAAAAAAGACCTGCATCTGAATCTAACCTTCCACAGATTCTATGGCTCCATTATTTCTCTATGCCCAGTTTTCAGACTGACACAAATGTCTACCACGACTGGCATAGAAAACAATAACATGTATTCGTCAAAAACGAGTGTAATCTTTGTCCGTCTGAGGTAACCTCTCATCACTGCGCCTCTGTCTGTTTATTGCGTAGATACTTTCAGTGACGAGGCCATCGAAATAGGATGTATTTTATTTTTGGTCCAAAATCCTGGTGCAAGGGAGGACATTTGTTCTAGATAAAGGGTTTGAGCTAGTATATATAGAGGCCTGGAGTTTGAGGATAACATTACTGTTCTTATCATCAACGACATTCATCTATTTAGACACATCATGAAGACACTCGTTGTTATAACACTGTTGTCGCTGGTCGCCAGTAAGTATGGTAGGGTATTGAGCCCGTACTGTAATAAGTAAATTATAGCCATGTCTTTCGCTGTCGACGTTGCTGATAATGCCATCAGAATGCAGCTTGAGGGTGCGATTATAAGCTTTCAGTGTTCTATGATCATGTCGGGAATGGAAGAAAAAAAAACAACCAAGGTTATTATTTGCATTCTATCTTTTGTTTTTTACAAATTTATCACATACCCTAATAACTAAAATAAGATCAGTTTTATTCTTTTTACCTTACATTTAGCCTTTCTATTTTTGGCCACTATTGTAGCCATTTGGCCACTCTAACATTCATTAGTACATCCATCCCTCCATCCATCCCTCCATCCATCCATCCACCCATCTATCCATACATCTATCCATCCATCCATCCGAACACTTGGTACATTCCCAGATATTAGATAGAATTATCTAGGAAGTCTTTCTTAATGTTTTTTTTTTCTAACCCTACATCTCACCCTGGCCTAAGCGCTAGATAGGAGATTTCCGGAATATTCCATAGCCATGGAGTGAGAGAAATTATCTCCCGTGCTCTCTTAAACGAAAAATGCTCTCGACAATTATTAGTGCCACTTTGATTATGACAGACTACGCCCTGTAAACGATGACTGGCAAAGTCTGGCCAGCCCGTTTAAAGAGCCAAAGCTTTTCGCTAATTACAATACCGGGGGGCATAATATTAGATCTACAATATTGTTTTCTATTCTGTACGAATATGCATTAAAATCTTCCATATTTTCGTATCACATTTTTTCCCTTCATCCTCCCTGTAAACAGATGTCGCACTAATAATTCAAGTGTAACATCATTTTGTGGTAATTTACATATGTCATGTGTATGTCATACATGATAACTGTGTCTACAACTGTGAAAATGAGTGTTAGCGGTAGGGAGATTATCATCTGGTTGAAAAATTGTCGGAACAGTAGCCCATATTATCACAGTATGTTAGTTAGCGCCATCCTGCGCAACTGTTCGTTCATAGTGTTAACACAACATTATAAAATACGGGCAACATGATATGATAAACAAATGAGGGGGAAAGAAGGATGTATGGCTAATCTTAATCGATATTTATAGTGAGTGTTTGAAACGGCCCACACTGGCTCTCTCATTACACAGTATTGGAGGTTACACGCCCAAATCTTTTTGCTACATTTTACTATGTACTGTCGATTGCCGTCACTCCAACCCTAATTTTCGTTGGCTATTCCCACTCACCAGTTATGGAGATAAGCATTTGATAAAAACTAAAACACTACTTTTAATAGTCCATGACAAGTAGGCTACTGTTTTTTGCTGTGTCTCCTCGTTTGACCCAGCCCGTGAAAGGCCACTTGAGACCTCAGGCTATTTCAAGAGAACAGAGCCTTATTGGCAGCCCCTATCTTTTCAAACCACTAACCCGAAATAGTGCTGCTTTAATTTAACTTAAACTGGCCAGGGAAGTGACAAACGCATTAGAATAGGCCACAACTTAGGTCACCGAGCCCCTGAGAGGGAGAAAAAGAATGATGTGATAAATAGATCACAATTCCTTGTAAGTCCAAGCGAAGTGACCTCAAAATTAATGCGCGTGTGTAATCAGATACACTTTGGCTTCCCAACTCCCAGGGTGAGAAGATATTCTACCAAAAAAAAAAAAAACTGACTCATTTCACATAATACGCCATGTCTGTCATAGTGACAAATCACTGTATTAGAATCACACTGGTAGAATCCGACTGCTAAAATCAATTATGGGAGCCGTTGAAAACAATTATCTCTATGTAAACGTCCGATTATCGGGTATGCATAAAACCGAGCGACACTGGTGCACGGCACCACTCATATTAGCTGAGTTGATAGCTGAAGAAACATTCGCCATACAAACAGAAAAGACACTATGAAGACTATTTGTCTTGCTGTATTGTTGTCACTGATCATTGGAGGTAAGTAATTTATCAATAGCCACAGAGAAATGTTATCTTTACAGGCCACTTTTAAAGAATTCTAAGAAGTCCTGATGGTGAAATTTCTACTATTTTGGTCGTATAATCACTTGAAAAAAATGAGGAAAACAGTATACACCAACGTCTTTTTAAGGGTTTAGTTAAATTCTTAGTCAGAGCAGAAAGCGTAGGGCTCAATGAGGACTGAATTAGAAAGAATATGCGTGAATCAAGCAGATTAAAAAGTATCCCATGTAATGTTTGAAAGACAGTTTTACGAACGCTGCAGGCAATAGGTTTGTAAAGAATTTTACAACATATAGAAAGAAATTTTAAACTGGACTTATTCTCTGAATTTTTTTAAATATCCAATTTTTACAAGTCTTAATATTTATGGTGGTATGAACTTACGAACATTCCACTGAGAGAACCGATTGTTTATGGCTGCGGCCCCGCTATAAAGAGGTGGTTTCCAAATGAACTGATTTGAATATCGTCGCTAGAATGGCTTGCATAGGGTATAGTTTACGATGTGTATCATTGTAGATTTGTAGATGACCAAACGGCCGTCTACACTTGATGCGAGCGACACATTCCTGATATAATATAGAGGCGGATAGCACTGAAATCCCGATGTCATACCACTGACGATATGTCTTTCCAGCAAGTCGTCTCCGTAAAAGGAGTTTGTTATCTTACCGCTACGTCTTCAGCACGCCAAGGGCGCCTGGCCACTTTGGATGATAACAAGTGGGAGAGTCCGTCGTGCGCTTCTCTCTCCTTGACGGGGTGCGACTGGATTATCCGACGCCCGGATAAGGTGTAGGTCTTGGTTAGAGTGATCAGATTATTATGACGTATTTCCTATGGGCGTGGTCTAAACTCACTCACTCACTCACTCACTCACTCACTCACTCACTCACTCACTCACTCACTCACTCACTCACTCACTCACTCGATCCAGCAATCCATCCCTCCATCTTTCCATCCATCCATTCATCCATCCCTCCATCATGCATCATAAATCTCTTGTCAATTCCTAGTGACCCTAGCCGGCCCTCTTATCCCCTGCACGTATACATCTTGCCCCTCCCACTGTGACGCTGGATGTTTCTACAACTTTGTCACTAAATGCTACACGTGCATAACAATTCATAATCGCCGTGAGTATATATAAAGTTAGAATCTTACTCTTCTGGGGATATTAAGGTCAATGTCTTCATCATAGACAGGAAGAAATGGTGTGGGTGTGTGTGTGTGTGTGTGTGTGTGTGTGTGTGTGTGTGTGTGTGTGTGTGTGTGTGTATGTGTGTGTGTGTGTGTGTGTGTGTGTGTGTGTGTGTGTGTGTGTGTGTGTGTTGTGTGTGTTGTGNCGCCCTATACAAGTTGGGTTGATGTATCAGATCCAAAGAGAATGTACATGTATATTATTATTTATGGAAATTGTCATGACATCATTTGGTACACAATATTATTATGTATTAAACATAATTAAAGCTATATAAACGAATGATATTGTTGTTGTTGTTCAGTGAGGAAAAGAAAAAAAACAAAACAAAGGCAATGATTAGTTTAGTTGAGGGCCCTTACGCAAGGAACGCAGAAAAAAATGCCGAACAAAATAAATGACATCGCATTTCTAAGTCCCGAAAAGTTTGAGACTCTTGTGTTCATTGAAGGTGCCAGGAAAGCCATACCGATTCCATAGTTATACGTACCTGAAGGTAATTGCCTCTTTGAACTGAAACTGCAAAAGATATTTCATATACAGTGGCATAAAATTCATGCAAAACTATTGTGACAGTTTTGTCGGAACTGCCCTTTTGCCCATTCTTCCTACATCAATCCCCCCACCCCCTCCCTCACCCATGATAAAACTGTCATAGTGTGACGTGACTGCACATTCAAGAAATAATAGGCGTAACTCTTATTTCCTGTTTTTTCGGTAAATTGATCGTCAAAACTCGATTATGCTCAGCCTATGACTTCTCAGTGAACGTGCATTGAAATTTCTTCTGTAATTATAATATTATTATTTTGGCGATTCTAGGTGTTATATTGACACAGCAAGAGAAAGGAAATTAAAAACACTTGTCAAAACGTGACCTGCCAGTATCAAGAGTGAGATGCACTTCTGTCAAGCTGTTGTTAAACATAATAAATGAAAAAATATAAAATAAAAAAAAAATAAANTAAGAAATGTCGATGCCAAATTTCAAGTGCTTTGGTGAATGTGTCATAGAGTTGTGACGTGTCACTTTTGGTGTACTTGTGCACTTTGTCCAAGGTAAATCCGAGGAAAATGGCAGAGCAAAACATTGCTGCAACCTTCTCACGCTACGATGTCCGAGTTGTGATCAAATTTTCAACTCTTCTCGGCAAGTTCTGTGGAAACACATGGTGATCTTTGCCAAGTTAAAGGGAATAGTGCCCCATCAATTCAAACAGTAAGAAATGGATCAGTGAGGTTGAAGGTGGGAGGTCTGACATGAGAGATGAAGAGCACACTGGGAGGCCCCCTGTCGTCATCTGTGGCGATAGTGTTGCGAGAACAAAAACTGCTGTGGAGGAAGATACGAGAAGAACATGCAGGGAAATTAGTGAATTAGTTGGTCTGTCCAATGCAACGGTTCACCGAATATTGACCAATGATCTTGGCAATAAAAAAGTCCCCACTTGTTGACACCAGAGCAGAAACAAGCCCGTGTTCAAGCGGCTCGGCACTTTTTGAACCGTGCTGAGCAAGAGGGTTTACAGTTTCTCAGTAAAATCATCATTGGAGATGAAACTTGGGTGTGCTCATTTGATCCCGAGTTGAAAAGACAGTCGGCTCAATGGCTTGATTCGGATGCGCCGAGGCCACAGAAAACCCTCAGAAAACATGGGGAGAGAAAGGTGATGCACATTGTTTTTTTCGACATGAGTGGCATCATACTGAGCTGGCCAGTCCCACCTGGCGTAACTGTCAATGGTGACTACTACAAGTTCGTCCTCAAAGACAAACTGAGACCAGCAATACGGAAAAAAAGATCCGCCTTGCTCGAAGAAGGCGTCATCCTGCATCACGATAACGCGCCATTCCAGAGTTGTGAACGAGCTTCTCGACGGCTAATCGTGGGAATTATTGAAACACCCGCCCTATTCGCCGGTTCTCGCCCCATGCGACTTCTACCTCTTCCCCAAGGTGAAAGAAATGCTGCGAGGTCGTCGATTTGAAGACGAGGACCAGATTCAAAAGGCTATGAGAAAAGGACTAATGAGCTTGGACAAGCAGTCACTGGTCACTGTCTTTGACCGCTGGGTACATCGAATGGAGAAATGTCTGGACTTGATGGTTCTTATGTTGAATAGGTATTTGAATAAACTTTCAGTTGATACCAAAAATAAGGGTATTTAAAATTATTTGTGAGGACAGCATGACAGGGAAATTTTATTCTGAGACAGACCTCGTATATATATATGTATGTATATATATATGTATATATATATATGTATATATATGAATATATATTGTAAAATTTGTTCCTCCTTTTTTTTTTGGCTCAGACTATCTGTGAACATTATCCATTCCTATTATCTTGCCTTTTTTTTTAAATAACTAATGGTAACATTAATAGGTCAGTGGGAAATAAAATGCCTGTATATACTGAAAATAGAACAAGAAAAAGAATAAACAAATAAATGTATCAAAACATTAGATAAATAAGAAATTAGATACATAGATATATTGGCTACTTGAAAATGAAATAAGAAACAAGAGAAACTCAGATGATTCAGATATTCTCACCACTTCCTCCAGAAAAACATATCTTCACAGGAAGATAATATGGACTCATCACAATCGAGGTGTTTCAGTCAAGAGACGTATGCCTTCAACAGTATACCTATCAGCTACCCCAGAGTTCACTGTGTATTGGACCTGTGGAGATTGTAGCTATCAGAGTAACTCTGACTGATCTCTGCGTTGTCCGCTGTGGGCGGACCTAATATAAAAGGTCTATAATCATTGCAGCAGACCTACAAGCGTGTGGTATTTAGTTATACAACCTTTCTTGGTTGTTTGAACGCTGTACTGTAATGTTGCCTCAGGTCAGTCTAAGTAGCTGATAGTGACGAATGCAAGTTCATACTGTGAAGGCCTTGCGTCTTAGTGGTGAACACTTTCAGATAGATAAATAAATGAAATAAATATATAAATAAACTAGATCACAGATAGATTCACAACAAATTACAATATAGTAGCTTCTAACGAGGAGTAATGTTATGTACAATAATGATGATGCTAAAAAATATAATAATAATGGCGTTAATAATATTGACAAAAAATAATTGTTCTGAGAATAATAAAAATACATAATAATAATGAAAATTAAAAGAAATAGTAATAACGATGATCAATGCACTAACAATAACAATGGAATTATTATATGAAAAATTTAATAATAAAATAATAATGAGCACTAAGGACTTGCATGTTTCCACATAATATATATATACAGTATAGTATTATGCACCACAGCCACAGCACCTACGAAGCTGGAATGGGCATCATTACCAAATATTAATCTGTCTAATGATTTCATTGTCATAAAAACTCAGTTATTGAAGTTTGAAAAGAAGCAAGTTTGTTTTTTGTTTTTGTTTGTTTTTTTAATTTGGCCATCTGATACATTTATTGTGACCTTTTAATTATATGGTCTTTTACGTCAGGCTATCAAAACAGTAATCTCTTGATGTCTGGTTCTTATCTCACTATCGTCAGGCTCAGTCAGCTCTGATCTGGAACCACTAGAGGCACCGAGTGAGTGAATAAGTGATCTAACTACCACGAAAGATTCACCCCTGGAAGAAGCCAGACCAACATGGATGTAGCTCTGGTGTGACAGAGACGTGAGGCAAAACGTCGACCCCATTTCATGCAACTTTAGTTTAGAAACCTTGTCTTCGAGTGACATTACTTACAGAAGTATGGTAGATTATAAAATGCATGGTCCTATTATCCATAAGTCGTTAAACAGAATATTATTTTCAAGAGGATTTTTACATTTTAAAAATGGTTTGGATTTCAATACATCTCATTGCATCCACTGTTGTTTAGGAAAGCATTATTTTTTTTTTTATATGAAGAATTTCACTACAGGAGATAAGTGAGTTTTTCCCAGTTTCTATGTCAATTTGAACTACATTTTAATATGCCTATGTATAGGATTTTTGGCCAGAGCTTCTGAAATATTATTACTGTAATACTTCGTGAAGATGTGCCCATTTTATGTTATGTCATAAGAATTTCGCTAAATAAACGTTATCCAAATAGTTTTATTGGAAAATGACTGTTTGCTTTAATATTGCTCAAATGTTGTTATTGTTGTGTGTTACCATACGATATGTATTATTGTCAGTCCTATGTTAATGTATGTGCTGCTGTTAAAACGCCGATTCCAAGTCGGAGGTCTTTCATCACGATACTGTAAACGTACCCTTTCCCATGAGTTTTTACTGTCTTTGTTGTTGTGGTGGTGGTGGTAGTGGTGGCGGTTGTTGCTGTCATTGTTGTTGTTGATGTGGTGGTGGCAATGGTGGTTATTGTCCTTGTTGTTGTTTTTGTTGTGGTGATTGTAATGGTGGTTGTTGTCATTTTTGTTGTGGTCGTGGTGGCAGTGGTGATTATTGTTATTATTATCATTGTTGTTTTTGTTACTCTCATTTTTAAATCAAATGCTGCATGCGCCTGTTTACCTGGAGTTCTGTAGAGGAGAATTTGATTTCTATAGCAACCATCTGCGTATTTTAATAATAATAAGGCATACATGAATTGGCTGACCATTAATATGTCCGGAGATTAAAAAAAAAGTAGTAATGGAAAACATCCTGAGAAAACTTGCTGAGGAACACATTAATATAAAATAATTCGACTAATATGCCGTGCAAAACTCAAATTTATCCACAAATACTGACCGTTTGCCCTTATAATCAATGTTTTCTGTTAATAAATGTTATTAGTTTCAGTTGTCGGGACTGACAAGTTAACTTTCTTGATGTTTTAAAATAACAGTCTTAGATGATATCTTCGAAAAATAAAATTTAGGAACAATATAAAAGTTGAAAGCTGTGCTTTTGAAAAAGTTATCCTGTGGCATAGTGGAGATATATCGGGAAAAAAAAGGTCAGCCTTTTATTCCCACTTGGCAATAACTTCACTACACCAAAAACTTATGAATCGCAAATTTCACGGATTCCATCGCTGGGTTAAAATAAAATCTCGCTAGGTCTTGTCACATTTCTTTATCCGGTTACTTCTGTGAAGCCAACATTAATATTTGCCACTAAGCGACAAAAATATCGATCATGAGTGTAACATTCGATTATGAGCAAACCTAAATGTTCACTTAATTGAAGTAACCATATAAAGAACTGTCACAAATAAAAAGCAGCAATAAATAAGTAAGTAACAATGTAAAATGGAAACTGACCAGTAATATAAGAAACAAGAAGTGGCAAATTGCTGCGTTGACTTTATTTTCATCGGACAAAAAGAATTCACTCAAAAAAAAAACAAAAAAAAACAACGAGAAAAAAGAAGAAGCATAAAGAGACAGTATAACAGGCTGATGGCTTGGGCTTCATTCCATCCTTCTTGGTTTACTCCTATTCAATCGCTCAGACATAGTGACCTGCAACGAAGTTTAATAATTTCTGTTCAGACATTCGTGGAAAAAAAAATCTAGCAATGAAGAAATGAAAACCAAGGTTCCGTTTAATTTGGGATAAACAAAAGGTAAGAGGTCCCCTGCACCCCTGCAGTGCAGTGAGTTCCGTACCCAGTTGTACGCAATCAATAGCCTTGTTGTTCCTTTTGAAATATTGTCATAAAACAATGCCATAAAATAATGACATCTGTTAATGGCACCTGGGAGCGCAATTCCATAAACAATTTTAATCATAAATGCAAGAAACAACAAATGAAGTAACATGCCATACAAGGTTCTAAGCTCAAAAGTAAAATATACCCCTACACTCTTTTTTATCAAGTGTTCTACAAAATGTAACCCAAATGCAGGTCTGGTTTGTACTTAAATCCCCATACCAGGTTGCACTTTTTAACATTGTTAAACAATGATCACTGTTTAGGCCACGCCATACCCAACTTTTAGCTTCAAGGGGATCTATGTTTAGTCACCATTCGCGGTCAAGCAATCAGCTCCACAATAGAATCGACTCATAAGGAAAAAAAAATCAGTGGTAGCACATAGAAGTGCCGATCGCAGATATAAACACTAACCTATGTATTTCACGTAAGTGTAACTGCTACAAAACTTATTGTGAGGGTACACGATGAAATGAGCACGGCAACTGCAAACTCTCACTGATCAGACTGAATAATCTGGAGTTGTTTGTGTTTCCTGCATACTTTTGTTGTTGTTGTTGTTGTTGTTGTTGTTGTTGTTGTTGTTGTTGTTGTTGTTGTTATTATCTTTAAGATCGCACTTAGGACATGTGCTCTATATGTGGTACGAAATGACACTAATAAGCGAAGCTACACATTATCAATGCACTGAAATCGGAAACGTGTTTATCGTTGTTCCCAACGCAGACTCGATTCTTTTGATCTAAATCTAGTCTAGGTCTATCGATAAGCTAGGGACTGACATTAATAAAATGAAGCAGTGTGGATGAACGGTTATGGCGTTAGACTCAAGACCTTAAGGTCTCGGGTTCGATTCTCTACCACGGTCCGTTGTAAGTTGCTCTGTCCAGCCGGCTGTAAAACG
>JAWQUT010000998.1:0-15466 GCA_033807755.1 Ellobium chinense
CTCTTAAACCACTTAGGTTTTCAGAATTTAGGCTGACTGCTTAAAATGTAGGCCTTTTCACTCAACAAACAGGGTTTGTACACCAAGTAACAACCACAAGATTTATATTTGAGTAGCTAAACCTCACCTATTCTGAGCCTACAAATTTATTTGCACCTATCTAAGCCTTTGAAATTCAAATCCAACCCCTTCTATTTCCTCCCCCTCCCCATGGCCTGTTCTCTGATTTAATTGGAACTAATTAAAGTTGCAAACTCTTATGCCAGGTGCTAGTGGCAGTTTTATACCTGTAAGGAAGTTTACCTTGTGCCTTTCTGTTTACACATGTTGCTACTGCCGAAAAAAAAAGGACTGATTTAAATTTGGATATGGGAAAGCGAGTGAGTTTAAGGATGGTCTAGGCAATGTATCATTCTGGCATTATTATTTCTTCTACTTCCTCTTCTACTTCCTCTTCTACTTCCTCTTCTACTTCTTCTTCTTCATCGGCTGTGATTTAACTCATGCGTTCATGTTATAGTGGGTCAGGACCTGGGTCTTCAAGTACAAATCAGCCTCATTGACCTATACCTTTAAAGTTAGTAATGCAGTTGAATTTAAAAGGTATAAACATTCTGAGTAACGAATCATCCCGTTCATTCCACACTCTTGTAAGTTTTTTTTTTTTCTGATGATTTGAGTTGTTTATATTAGGCCTACCATGATCTCCCTCGTATCTTCTTTTTCCCAGTTAAACAAGTGTAGAGTTTGACTCGTTAATATAATCCCCAATTTTACAAGCTGAACCACATCTGCCTCATTGTGCTACTGTGAGCAACAGAGTGACAGCGCTCAATTTCTCAAAACCTCAATAAATGGCTCAAGCAAAATAATTAATATGAAATGAGCCTGGCGAATTATAATTGACTTATTTTATTGCTTTGCTTGTTTTATTGCAAATGTTACAATATTCAAAGAGCAAAAATCTTCAATGATTAAAAAAACAAACCAAAAAACCTCTTCATTACATAAGTCTAGCGCCTATTTATTCAAACACAATTTTGAAGAATTTTTTTTTTCAGGAAATCATTGGCTATTTGAGGTCATCCAAATGATACTAACCCAGAGAGCCGAGTACACAGAACTGGAACGTGGCAATTTGACACTGGAAAGGGTGACGGTAGAAACATTGGAGCTGTGGAAGGATACGCCCTCCCCTCGATTCTTCCTCTCCCATTTACATATGGACAGCCTGCCACCGCAAGTCAGTAAAGCCAAACTGGACCATATGTATTCGGAAATACTATAATATTTCACGATTTCTTCTTTCAAGTACTTCAAACTCCCGCATACTTGTTTTATTGTGAATGTTACATTATTCGAAGTGCATAAAAAACTTTATTAATTGAAAAAAAACAAACAAAAAAACTCTTGAAAACATAGGCCTAGCGCCTACTAGACTAGTTCGAAGAATAATTTGAAGAATTTGAAGATTCTGTTAAAATATCAAACCACTGTATATAATGTTTGAGAATTAATTTATGTGTGAATATCTATAGATACTGCATTTTTCTTCATCCTTTCTCATGTACGTGAAGCATTTCGAACCGTAAGATGCTGTTATCAAGGCGAAATCACGCCTTACTAATATTGTTTGACGAAATAGAGGTGGCCTATACTGGTTTTAGTCTAGTTTGTAAGTCTTGTATCCAGGCTACTGCCTTGTCAGGCCACTTCACACAATTGCTACCCAAGCAGGTCAGATTACTCCAAGACTTTCTTATCTCTCTGGGGAGCATATAGTTACTTCGCCATTTACAAGCTTTGATCACTAGCATTCCGACAATATCTTTCACTGCTTATAGCCAGGTATCCTTTCACAAACGACTGGACTGAGGAAAATGTGAATGAAATGCTCTCCTACGGCGTTTACAACATAACCATAGAGAGAATCGAACCCACAACATTTAGATCTTAAGCCTAACGCCGTAACAATCCGACCATGATTCAACTATCTCTTTCCCTTCTTTAGATCCCCATAGGAAAACCCCGGATCCTGTACATTGTCCGAAATGTGAAGGACATGGCCGTATCCTTCTACAAGTTTGTCACCGGGCTTAAAAAATTCCTCTTATACAAGGGCGAGTGGGAAGATTACCTTGACCTTTTACTTGAAGGTCAGTTTATATACGACTCCTGGTTCGACCACGTCAAACAGGCTGAAGACTTCATGAGGAAACACCCGGATGTACCCTTTCATGTCGTCTGCTATGAGAAGCTCAAAATAGTTAAGTATGGTTCAAAGTCTAAAACTTCATGTTCATATACGCGTACAACTCTGCTGCTTAAGCAACTTATAGAGGTATAAAGATGCCAATGCTTTTTTTTCACTTTTGGCTAAATTAGGCTTTACACCACTCATTAACTTATCCCGGTGTTCCGTGTCGAAAAACTTTCCAAACATGTTGTTTAGCTCTTCCTCCAAATTTCGACACAAAGAAAAATACCCCTAAACCAGTTAGCTTTTGAGAACTTAGGCAATGAAACAGACAACCTAATATTTTAGGCCTTTTCACTCAGTAAACAGGGTAACCTTACCCACCTAGCAACAACCACAAATTTTATACTTGAGTGACTAAACCTCACCTATTCTAAGCCTGCACAATATGTATTTGCACCTATCTAAGCCTTTGAAATTAAAATCCAACCCCTATCTCCCTCCCCATGGCCAAGTTTTCTGATTTTATAGGGACTATTCAAAATTGCATATTTTTATGTCAGGTGCTATTGGCATCTTCATATCTCTAAAAGGGCCAGCCACTGGATTATTTGAAGACAACTTCCAGATATTTAAGACTCGACATTGGCTGACTAGAGGGAAAAGATCGCAGCATATTAAGCTGACAACAGCTGTGTTCGGATAATACGAGGGCTGTCCCAGATATAAGGTAAGTACGGCCATAACTCCTAAAGTTGGAGAGCGAATTTAATGAAACTTATACAATAACCTTTCACATCATTAAAAATTTGTCTATTTCTCTATGTAATCTCCATGCTGATAGATGCATTTTCTCCACCGCGACAGGAGGGCGAAAATACCCTCCCTAAAAAAGTCAAGACTTTTCAGCCATTTCTCTATCTCTGAAATCTCTTCGTCATCGTCGTCGAACTTTTTCCCAGGCAGGTGTCGCTTATGAGGTCCAAACAGATGAGGGGTGGCATTGTCATGTTGAAAAACGACGCCCCTGCTTAGCCGCCCAGGTCTCTTTTGCCGCACAGTCTCCCTCAGTTTGTTTAATGTTTCACAATATCTGGCCGCATTTATTGCCTGACCAGGTTGCAAAATGTCAACGAACAGAACACCTTTTGCATCCCAGAATACAGTGGCCATCAATTTTCTCGCTGAAGGTTGCACCTTGAACTTTTTCGCTGGCGTTGAAGATGGGCGTTTCCAGATCATCGAATCCTTCTTTGATTCTGGTGTATTGTGATGAATCCAGGTCTTATCACCAGTAATCATGTGGTCAAGAAAACATTCATGGTGGTCATTAAGTCCAAGGTCCCCGCCAGGTCCCATCGGCGCTCCACTTTCATCATTAAAGTGTTGAAGGAGGCTCTGAGACACTTGCTCACGCTGCACCTTATGATCTTCGGTCAGTTGTTTTGGGACCCATCGGGCTGAAACTTTTCTAAAATCTAACTGCTTGATGATTCTATCAATGGCTGATTTAGAAATTCCAGCTCTAAGGGAAAGTTCACGAATTTTGAGTCGTCTGTCCTCCCGAATCAGAGTCTCAACTCGCTCGACATTTTCTTGTAAATGTGAAGAAAGTGACCGTCCTACACGTTGCTTATCCTGCACATTTGATCGTCCTTGTTGAAACCCATTACACCAGAAGATTACCTGCTTGAAGCTCATAACATCTTCTCCATACACGCTTACCAATTCTTACCAGGACGTTTTCATTTTGCATTCAAAAATCTTATTACAGCACGAATTTCTTCCTTTGACCACTCAGAAATGAGGGTAGCCATCTTTGTTTCCATGCAGAATAGCAGTGCTTTCATCAATAGTGCTGAAACTTTCAGCACTGGTGCGCAATATATTAGATCTTCAATTTCCCGCTTACAGATTTTAGATATGCCAAACGGTTCAAGAGTTATGGCCGTACTTACCTTATATCTGGGACAGGCCTTGTAACTTCCAGATTTCACTCACAATTTGAGGATGGGTATGGGGGTGGGGATTGGGGGGTGNCTCAGTAAACAGGGTAACCTTACCCACCTAGCAACAACCACAAATTTTATACTTCAGTGACTAAACCTCACCTATTCTAAGCCTTCACAATATGTATTTGCACCTATCTAAGCCTTTGAAATTAAAATCCAACCCCTTTCTCCTTCCCCATGGCCAAGTTTTCTAATTTTATAGGGACTATTCAAAATTGCATATTTTTATGTCAGGTGCTATTGGCATCTTCATATCTCTAAAAGGGCCAGCCACTGGATTATTTGAAGACAACTTCCAGATATTTAAGACTCGACATTGGCTGACTAGAGGGAAAAGATCGCAGCATATTAAGCTGACAACAGCTGTGTTCGGATAATACGAGGGCTGTCCCAGATATAAGGTAAGTACGGCCATAACTCCTAAAGTTGGAGAGCGAATTTAATGAAACTTATACAATAACCTTTCACATCATTAAAAATTTGTCTATTTCTCTATGTAATCTCCATGCTGATCGATGCATTTTCTCCACCACGACAGGAGGGCGAAAATACCCTCCCTAAAAAAGTCAAGACTTTTCAGCCATTTATCTATCTCTGAAATCCCTTCGTCATCGTCGTCGAACTTTTTCCCAGGCAGGTGTCGCTTAAGAGGTCCAAACAGATGAGGGGTGGCATTGTCATGTTGAAAAACGACGCCCCTGCTTAGCCGCCCAGGTCTCTTTTGCCGCACAGTCTCCCTCAGTTTGTTTAATGTTTCACAATATCTGGCCGCATTTATTGCCTGACCAGGTTGCAAAATGTCAACGAACAGAACACCTTTTGCATCCCAGAATACAGTGACCATCAATTTTCTCGCTGAAGGTTGCACCTTGAACTTTTTCGCTGGCGTTGAAGATGGGCGTTTCCAGATCATCGAATCCTTCTTTGATTCTGGTGTATTGTGATGAATCCAGGTCTTATCACCAGTAATCATGTGGTCAAGAAAACATTCATGGTGGTCATTAAGTCCAAGGTCCCCGCCAGGTCCCATCGGCGCTCCACTTTCATCATTAAAGTGTTGAAGGAGGCTCTGAGACACTTGCTCACGCTGCACCTTATGATCTTCGGTCAGTTGTTTTGGGACCCATCGGGCTGAAACTTTTCTAAAATCTAACTGCTTGATGATTCTATCAATGGCTGATTTAGAAATTCCAGCTCTAAGGGAAAGTTCACGAATTTTGAGTCGTCTGTCCTCCCGAATCAGAGTCTCAACTCGCTCGACATTTTCTTGTAAATGTGAAGAAAGTGACCGTCCTACACGTTGCTTATCCTGCACATTTGATCGTCCTTGTTGAAACCCATTACACCAGAAGATTACCTGCTTGAAGCTCATAACATCTTCTCCATACACGCTTACCAATTCTTACCAGGACGTTTTCATTTTGCATTCAAAAATCTTATTACAGCACGAATTTCTTCCTTTGACCACTCAGAAATGAGGGTAGCCATCTTTGTTTCCATGCAGAATAGCAGTGCTTTCATCAATAGTGCTGAAACTTTCAGCACTGGTGCGCAATATATTAGATCTTCAATTTCCCGCTTACAGATTTTAGATATGCCAAACGGTTCAAGAGTTATGGCCGTACTTACCTTATATCTGGGACAGGCCTTGTAACTTCCAGATTTCACTCACAATTTGAGGATGGGTATGGGGGTGGGGATTGGGGGGTGNCTTTACTATGATGTCGAGACACTTCTTCCAATTTGCACGCGTCTTCTCCAGAATCCAGTTGAGGAAATCCGTAAGATGTGCCACTTCCTGAACAAGCCAGACCACCTAGCTGAAGCGATTGCCCACAAAGCTGACTTTGACCAAATGACAGCTGGGTCAAAGAAGTTTGAGAAATTCAGCCGAGAGATTTTTGAGTCAGAAAGTTCTAAATTTCTAAGGAAAGGTACGCCAAACCTTACCCCTGTTGTGAATGCTTTTCTGACCAGTAGTGCAACATGCAAAAAGGTTTACCCCCATCGCTTCTTTTCGTGGAAAATGCCTCTAATCTCAAAGTGTTAAACTTACGTTCCAAGGATCTTTAATGAGCTCCTGTAAGCCTGCCACCTGCGGGTGCTGTTAAAAAGCGTTTGTGGCCACTGGACCCTTTGCGGGTGCTGTTTATGCTTTTCTTATCATCAGGCTTCCCGGCGGTGCTGCAAATCCTTTTTTTGACCATTAAGAAGGTGCTCCTAACACTTTTCTAGCCAATAGGATATCTACGTGTACTATTAATGCTTTTCTGGCCATTAGATCACCCGGGGCTAATGCCTGTGCTTTTGTGGCCACTAGGTATTTGCTGGTGCTCTTAATCCTTCTCTAGCCACTACGTCACCCACGGATTTTTATGTTTTTTTTCCATCATTAGGTTACCTACACTTCGTTATAATGTTTTTACCTCTAGACCACTTGTGGACACTGTTAATGCTTTTCTGACCCCTAGTGCAACTTGCAAATGCTATTATGCTTTCATACGCCATTAGCAGGTGCTGTTAATTCTTTTGTAGTCACCAGGCCACATGCAGGTGTTGATAATGCTTGTTTGACGACTAGACCACCTGCGGATGCAGTTAATGCTTTTCTGACCATAGGGCTACTTGTAGGTGCAGTTAATGCTTTCCTGGCCAGTAGATCACCTGGGGCGATGTTAATGCTCTTCGGACCATTAGGCCTTCTGCACACGCGTTTAATGATATTTGTGGCCACTAGGCCACCTGCAGGTACTTTGAAGGGCTTTAATTTTGTCACTAAATCGCTGTGAATGTTGTTAATGTTTTTCTGACCAGTAGTGCAACCTGCAAGTGCAATTTATGCTTTTGTGGCCACAGGTGCTAAGATCACTTTACTGCCACTAGACCACCTGCAGGTGCTGTGGATGCTTTATGGTTCCTGAGTCGCCTGCATGTGCTATTGATGCTTTTCTGGCCTCTCGCCTGAGGCACAACAGGTCCAAAAAAAAAAAAATCACCGGCAGTAGAAATCGCTCTGCTCAAAACTTCGACACCCAAGTTTCGAGTATTTCTGTAATCCCATTTATTAGGTGGTAAAACCCACAGTGCAGGCTCGTCTTGATACTCGAGTTACAGTGG
Organism: Ellobium chinense; assembly: GCA_033807755.1. Classification (NCBI taxonomy): domain Eukaryota; kingdom Metazoa; phylum Mollusca; class Gastropoda; order Ellobiida; family Ellobiidae; genus Ellobium; species Ellobium chinense. The sequence continues at coordinate 7,327 of JAWQUT010000998.1, forward strand.
TACTGGACCTTTCCAAGCGGGGAGATAAATAAGGGTATTATAGTTTATAATGCGTCTGTGACGGAAGTAGTTTTGCTTACTGTCGTAAAAGGGCCAATCCTTCTCTGGTCATTGAGACTACCTCTGCATTAATAAGTTAAGGTCGTAAAGTATGATTTATATTGTTCTAAGCCCGAATAGGCATACTTATGTACCGAGGGTTTCTCTGGTGACTAAATTATAATCGCAATCCTGGGGTCTGGGGAGGAGTAATTGTGGGATCGTGTAAAGTCATGAAACTTCAGGACTCAAGTATTCAATTACTTTATGACTAAGCTTACTGGCTACGCGTCTAGCTCTAGTCACGTGACAATTTTCTTTTATGCATACACGTCAACGAATTGTAATAGTAAAGGAAGGAGATAGTTTCAAAATCAGGAGGAGAGTCACATGAGATGAGCTTGAATCAGTACTGAGCTGCCACCGACCATCATCACAAGGGAGAGAATTTAGCATGTCATTCTCATATAGGTTACTGACCTGTAATGGGATTGGACCCTTTTTTCCTCTATAGGCTATATCAACAGTTTGAGCTGCCCTCTGAACCCAAAGTTTTAGCTTTCACCCAGACCCATACCAGATTGAAGCTCATTATGTGGCCCAAATTTTAAGACTTACCCAACCCTAGCAAGCCCATTGAAATTTTGAGCTTGGTTGTCTACATTTTTCACTGATCAATGCCAAACCCCTCCTCTTCCGCCTGAGCACACCCTTGACCTGGCAGTTCCAGCCCAGAGCTAAACAGTGCCTGGTAAAATAAAGTAAAATGGACACAGTTTCCAATGATATCAAAATTTTCCCCCCTGGAGCCTTTATTACAGGAAGCAGGGCATGCCAAATGAGGGAAAAGGGGAGATGAAATTTACCCCCTAAGTTAAAGTGAAAGTACAATTACAGGCCTGTAACCTATACAGGGTAGTAGTTATTGATGCTACATTAACTCATGTAGTGATTATCCATCATAGTCATTACATCATCGTCATCATCATCATCATTATTATCAGCGAAAAAAAGTATTGTTTCGATTTCCGTTAAACTGTGGTATAAAAAGTCTTTACATTACTACTTCATTATTTATGGACCCTCTTTTTCTTATCTTCCTCATCTTTATCTGCCACAGTTATATTTTGTATCTTATCCTGAAGGTATTGTGGGTGACTGGAGGAACCATTTCACAGAGGAACAGAGCAGGCGGTTTGACAAGGTCTTTGAAGAGAAACTTCAAGGATATTCCATTGGCGACATGCTCAGGCCATACATGGGACTTTGAAAGACACGAGTTTTTATTCTTAACAAGTATAGACAGAGGGAGAAGGGTACTTTCGATATGTTAGACATTTTGTTCAGAAATGAGTGCCAGAAACAGGCACCGTGAACGTACAGTATATTTCTAAACAGGGTTAGCCCCTTTAAAACTCAAGAAAATCTTTCTTTGAAGACAACGCTCATTTAGAATACTTTCTAATCCATGGTTTATGGGGAGACCCTTGTTCCGGGGAGATAGGAGGAGGGGGTGGGAATGGAGAGAGAGGGGTGAAGACGGAAATTTCGGATCAGATTTTTCTGAACCTACAAGGTATACCTTTTATATGCTCGGACTAACCAGAGAGCTGAAACTTTTACAACTTCTCGAAGTACTCTCCATTAACATTGATGGACGACTACATCCTCCTAAACCAAGAGACAAAGGAATGACGTAACTCCTCAGCAAGTATCCCCTCGATTATTTTGTTGAACGTAAAAAGCGCTTCTTCGTTGTCACTGAATCGCTTCCCTCTCATTTGATCTTTGACTGACGGTCAACTTTCGCTTTTCCCGATCTTATAAAGCATTTATGTACACTTCTGCCAATTTGAAGCCAATAGGACCAGTAGAAATAGGTTAGTCCGAGCATATAATAGGTAAACCTCGTAATGACATGAAAAGAAAAAGTTGTATTTTTCCACGAATTTAGGTGAAAACCGCATGTTTTTACGTTACGTAGTTCTCAAGAAATCTGTGACACAAATTTGGCTGAAGCGTTTTATTAATAGTCTATAGATTATACTGCATTACTTCGGTACATATTGCCCTTTTCTAATTCAGTAGATTTTGCAAGCAAAACTGCGCATCAATATGCTAAATAATGCCATATTTCCTAACGTTGGTGTTGATCTTAGGAAATCTAGTCTTAACCCTCGTGATGCGGTGACAGTATCTAATATATACTACCTTGCGCTCGCTACCGTTGGGTGAGGCATTAGTATATATACAGTGTACGCATCCTAAAAAAACCTCTACCTGCTGCGTTCGTATTTATGCAGTCGTGTATCCTGGCAACGAGTCATGACAACGGGATGTTCCTATGCTTATGCTAGTGATGTAAACATAACATTCATTCACATACCAGAAACAATCAAAAGGATACTCAAAAGAATGACTGATTTTCAAGAAAATACATTCTTTTAACTAGGATGACTGGAACACTATTTACGAATATTTTTTTTTCTCAGAATGAAGTGGCTAGCATGGTCTATAACCCCTAACGCACTGTAGAAATTGTGAAAACGAATGAACTTTAAAACAAGTATGCGTGTTTACAGTTATTCTCAGTTTTGTTAAAAACCAAACACACATCCTTATGAGCAAGAAATGAAAAGTATTTGGAAGCACTGTCTTGACTGTAACGCTAGTGTATTACTTACTTTGCTGTGCTGCGAGACTGTTTCCCCCGATTGGCGGTAACATGTTACGATTATTACGTGTGAAACAAAGGAAGACCGACAATGAGTTAAGAAACCCGCCGTTTTTTTTTGTGCCAGTCTATGAAAGGAAGCGTTATCGCCTCTGTTTACAATTCACGGTTCATCACATTGCCCGAATTGATGGCTAACAAACACAGTACTTACGCCCTGCTCCCTCCTATCTCCTTCTATCCCGCTTCCCATAACCAAAATCGAAATGAAAAGGTTAGTGTGACAGCTGAGTATTTGTCTGCATGTGATTAAAGCTGCCTCTCCTCCCCTCAACCCTCCTCCATGTGGACTGTCCTAGATTATATCAACCTTATTGTGAGTGTGTGTGTGTGTGTGTGTCTGTGTGTGTGTCTGTGTGTGTGTGTGTGTGTGTGTGTGTCTGTGTGTGTCTGTGTGTGTCTGTGTGTGTCTGTGTGTGTGTGTGTGTGTGACAATCTACAGGGATTGCATTAATATGCATTTAAGCATTTGCTAACACACACACATACACAAAACAAGCGCCTATAATAGAAATGAAAAATACCCTCCCGTATGCCTTGCCCAATTTCCTATTCAAAAAAATATAAAGCTTTTAGTAGATACCCAGCCATTTTTTCGAACGAAAAATGGATTTTTTCATGCTTGTCCAATACAAAAGCGTTGTTTACATCAGTCAGCTGACGGACAGGCAATTTCTGCCGTTTGCTATAGCATTAGTAAAACTAGGTCACACAGCCGACGAGCTGCATAGCGCTAGTGTTAAAATACAATTTAAAAAAAAAAAATTCTATACTTTTATTGTCTGAAATTGTTCAGTATAGCAGCAACATTATTTTATCATTTTATATATGTTCAAACAGACTCATTCAGCAACTGACAAACAAATAAACTATAATACATAATTGTATGTGATCTTTTTGTTTTTTTCATACAAAGCCTTGATTTCTCAGAGCCCTGGAGTGAGCTGTATACTGTTGACAGCGGCACTTACTGTGCTTACCTACACATTACCGTTTTCTCACCACCTGTAGACCCGTCCCCTGTACCCGAGATGTTAATAGTAGCACTTAAAGGTATGAAGATGTCAATATTTTTTTCACTGTTGGCTATATTAGGCTTTACACCTCTCATTTACTTATCCAGGGGTCCCAGGCCAACATACTTTCCAAACATGTTGTTCAGCTCTTCCTCCAAATTTTGACACAAAGAAAAATGCCCCTAAACCAGTTAGCTTTTAAGAACTTAGGCAGTGAAGCAGACAACCTAATATTTTAAGCCTTTTCACTCAGTAAATTGCGTAACCTTACCCACCTACCAATAACCACAAAGTTTATACTTGAGTGACTAAACCTCACCTATTCTGAGTCTACACATGTATTTGTACCTATCTAAGCCTTTGAAATTAAAATCCAACCGTTTTCCTCCCTCCCCATGGCCAGTTTTCTGATTTTAGAGGGACTATTTTAAACTGCATATTTTTATGTCGGGTTCTGTTGGCATCTTCATACCTAAAGGTGTCTGAATATCCGGCTCATGAGGATTTATGCTGAGGCCATCATCCACAGACGCTTCGTCCCCCGACATTGGGTCTCCCTTCCCTACCCCATTCGTTGATTTCGCAGTCAACGTGCGTACTGTGCGAATCTGCTCCTTTTATACACTAAGAAAATACTAGATAAATATAAATGAGGATACTAGGTGGACATTATCTATGCTTTATCACAGTGCATCTTAATTATTACTTTGTCATCTGTCCCGTCATTTGTTAAAAACAGTTGTATGCCTTTATACCAGAAATGGTCTGGGCTTATTTACAAATAAACTTGTTAAACTTGTTATTAGCAGGGGGAAGCCCTCCAAATACTTATGGGAACGAGACATACAAGTTAAGTGGTGGAACATCAATGTAAACAAAACGACCCCCTGATTTAGAGGAGGTCCAACCCCCATTCTCGTCACGGGAGTTCTCCTCTCGAATAGTTGATCTGAGGGTAACCCCCAAGTCGTTGTTGAGGGCCTTCTCTATGTCTGAGCTGGCAACAGAAAGCTGCACACCTCCCACGATGAATGTAGTTGTTGTGGGCTCTTGGCATAGGAACAGATGTTCCATGAAATGATAACCCGTCCCTTCTGCCAATAATTTGGCTCCGGCATCTTGAGACTTCGGCCTCCTGAGACTTCGAATATATCTATGTCTATGGACGGCCTATCGTCTGAGCACCCACGACTCCCCCTCTTCCTGTAACTTGTTCACAAGCCCTTCAAATATCTAGACCTTTTACGGTGCCCCCGTCGCTAATTTACGTTCATGACGAAACATGGTGACACCTCTGGTAAAGCTAGCTGGCCCTGACTGCTCTAAGTCGAGGGCTCCAACGTCGAAGCCCACTTCGTATCATTTGCATCGCAATGTGTTTTTTTTTCTTGGGAAGTTTATGTTGGTGTTTTGCCTTTAGAAAGCAAGGTACGTACATTGTCTTTAATCCGGAATGTGTTGTGACAGTGGAAACAACGTAGATATCGTAGGTTTCGTTATTTTCTCTACAACACACCTGATCTAAAATATAACTGTTATTTCACCAGCAGATTTTCACCCATTTTATCTGAGAAACATTAATGCCCATAAGGGCAGAGGGATTTCCAACATTTGTGTCTCAAGACATGTTACACCGCACCAAGAGAAAGATCTGTCCCTCAAAAGTCTGTAGGGTTACAGCGGCCTAATCCCATTTCCCTCTTTGAGCCAATAAACTGTTTTCTCTACTGTCACTTACAAGAGATCCCAGCAGCATTCAATGAGCTTGTCAAAAATGACGTTTAAAATATAGGTCTTTCATTTCGTTTTCGAGCTATGAACCGGCACATCGAAAGATGTAAACAAGCTACTAGTTTCCTTAACGACAAGTGCTCTGCACAGAAAGCCACACCGAAACCGAAATGAATGACCCAAACTTCAGGTTTAATTTACAAAATCAGGAGAGATTACAAGCTAATTCGCAGGTAGGTTCACAAATCTAGGGCACATTCTCCACAATTACTGTCTTCTTAATGCATCTGACAACATGCTATTTTCATCGAATTAGAAATCTGTATCCTATAATAAACATTAAGCTTCCCAAAAAATAAAACTCCTCTGTCACTATGTGCACTCACGTATCTTAAATACATGTGTGAAATCTGGTGATGAAATATAAATAATTGTATTTTGAAATAAATCATTCCTAAGATCAGTATCCACAACAAAAAACAAACAAACAAAAAACAACAAAACCAGTACCGTGATCAGCATTTTGAGGTTACAATTTCCCTCTTTGAACCAATAAACTGTTTTCTCTACCGTCACTTACAAGAAATTCCACAATCTCTAAGTCTTCTTTAATTATTTGCAGAATTCAATAAGCTTATTAAAAATGATGTTCAAAATATAGATCCTGCAGTTCGTTTTCGAGCTGCTAACCGATACATCGAAAGGTTTAAACAAGCTAACCAGTTTCCTTAACGACAAGTGCTCCGCACAGAAGGCCACACCGAAACCGAAGTGAATGACCCAAACTTCAGGTTTAATTTACAAAATCAGGAGAGAATGTAAAATAATTCGCAGGTAGATTCTCAAATCTAGGGCCCATTCTCCACAATCTGTCCAAAGGGCAGATTTTTTACTGTCTTCTTAAGGCATGTAACAGCATGTTATTTTCAGTCAATTAGAAGTCTGTAACCTTTGGTGCACAATTCTGCATGCACAATTCACTGAATTAATAAAGGTTGTGGGCACCTCAGCAATACAGTATAATCTACAATAGATGCATAGTCTGCTTATAGCCAAATGCGGGAAGAGATGGCCCTTATACATATATATCATGACGATACATTTAGAATAGTCATTAAACGTCAAACCATTACTAATTAATTATGGCGATGCATACAGAGTGTAACGAAGAGACCAGAGAGTTTTCCGTTTGAGATAAGTTGTCTAATGTAGCGTTAGATGAATTTTTGGAAGCTTAGTAAGTCTTTCTTGTCACAACAGTGTTACTGGAGGGAGAAAAATAGGCTTAAATCTAAAGAAGAATCATAGGAGCTTCCAAAGCTTTCCATTTTCTTGCACAGTATTTTATCCTACATTTCATGAAAATAATGTTTCGTTGGCAACAAAAGAAAACAATAGCAATAAGTTGTCTAACTTAGCGTTAGATTTTATGATGAATTTCTGGAAGCTTAGGCTGCAAACACAATGGTTAACGTGACGGTGTAGTGAGGAGAGCTACCAACAGAGTAGCTCTCGTTGATGTCTAGTTAAGACAGAGAGACAGAGTCAGAGGTTAGAGAGAGAGAGAGAGAGAAAGAGAGAGAAAGAGGAGGTAAAAAGGGGAGAGAGACAGACAGGCAGACACCGACAGAGAGAGACAGAGTGGAGAGAGAGAGAGAGAGAGAGAGAGAGAGAGAGAGAGAGAGAGAGAGGAAGCGTGCGAGAAAGTGAATAGATAAACAAATCGTCGCTGTTCTAACATAGTGACGGAGATCTATCTGGTTAGTTTTCGGGTAGAGCTAGAGTTTTCACTATGCGAGACCAAAATCTGGTCAGTCTCTGGTGTTCGTGAAAATCACAATAGCTATAACTAAAAAAACTAATTAGAATGTTGCAAAATTGTTCATACAAAATAAAGTAGTCATAGTAAGGATACACATGATGTAAATAACTCAGTACCCCCAAAATGGCCATCTCCGTCACTATGTCAGAACAGTGACGAAATGATGGATTAAAAACAATGTCACTTACCGTCCAAATTAAGTTTTTCTCCAATCTCACTCCATTGCTTATTCAAATACACTCTGTTGCAATAATTGTTGTTTGTCTTGTCGAATAAAGCTGGTCGCTCTTGCACCTCTTCAATTAATTTTTCAGAAGAGTCCATGATTTTCTTTGGAGTTACCGGAAGAAAGTCGGGAGGTTTTTATTGCAACCGTAAAATGGTCTCGTGAAATTTTTTTCTGCCGCGAGGTAGTAGATAGCCGGTAGGATGACGCGAGGTAACCACTCAGGCGCTAACTCATATTTTGGCAATGGTAAATAAGATCTCCCGGTAACATATTTCACGGGACGTTAGGTCACAGATATCAACTGTCTTTAACGTGTAGAAAACGGATCTCACTGTGTTTACAGTAGCCTTAGTAAGTTCCTTTTGAATAGGGGAGAGTGGACCCCNACCACTCTGGCGCTAACTCATATTTTGGTAGTGGTAAATAAGATCTCCCGGTAACACATTTCACGGGACTTTAGGTAACAGAGGTCAACTGTCGGTAACGTGTAAAAAACGGATCTCACTGAGTTTACAGTAGCCTTAGTAAGTTCCTTTTGAATAGGGGAGAGTGCCCCCCCCCCCCCCCCC
>JAWQUT010000998.1:36895-43052 GCA_033807755.1 Ellobium chinense
AAATGCACTGGACTGGTAAGCATGGAAAACTACTTCCCGTTTTTGTCAGTCAATGAAAACAGGGCTTGCCCAGCCTTCAATCCATCAGTTTAACTATTTTGAGGCCGCATAGACGTGAAGAATCTTAGGTAAAATTGCTTAGCACAGACTTCGCGAGATTTGTCACTGCACTACACCATGCAGGCGTCCGCGAGCTTGCAACAGTGCAGATTAAATTGAGTCTACGAAAATAATGTTGGTGAATAAAAAATCTGGCTTAGGATTCCATTTCTCATAAAGCAACACGTAAAGAAAAACACCATGTCAGATAGTACCATAAGATTTTAAGCTGAAAATCAGCTGCCTTCAGTCATGACTACCACTGCACTCGAGGAGTGTCAGTATATGGCAAGACTTCTGAGCTCCTCGTACCACTCTTGAATGTGTAAAAACTGAACATCTCCAGCGACCATACACATTGCCTTGAGGAGTAGCTTACTACCGTTGCTTTTTAGTGCGCGTTCCAAAACAACACCGTGGTCGTGAGTCATTTTTCTTGACACTCATGAATGGCTATGATACATTCTAAAAGACATAATATGGGAGGGGTACTATACGTGTAATTTAAGGGAAGACACTAACCTTTTCCAGAGGTTTTAATGCACATAATGTGGTGTGCAATTAATCACCATGAGTGCAGTAGATTTCTACAGAAAATTGCACATCAAACTGCTGAATGATGCATTCTTCTCCCTCAAGGGTAAAGATTTTAGGACAATTGTCATTTGGGATAGCACCAGTTGTTTGACACCACATTTCATGGATGTCTTATAGATATATCTCAATGCGTGACCCTACAGAGGCTTTTTAAAATTTCTCGTCTAGGTGTAACATAAATCATATTACATCTAAGTGTGTTGCTAGTTCCTTATAAGGGGGCATCAAGACAGAAAAATCAGCAATAACCTCAGTAGGATCAAGCATAAAGACATCCATGAGAAAAGGGGTGAAATCTGGTTTCAAACAACTGGTGGTATCAGAAATGACACTTGTTCTAAGCTCACCATCCTCGAGAAGAAGAAATGCACCATTCAGCACACTAGTGTGCAATTTTTGCATGGAAATCCGTTGCACTTATGAGGATAATTTGCACGGCATGTTAGGGGCATTACAATCTCTAGAAACACATAGTGTCTCCCATTAACTGACATCAATTGGCAATGGAGCGAGAAAGAATACGTCTTCTGTCAACCCAGGTAATATAAACTAAATTTTAATAATATCCTGCTGAGATGTGAAATAAATAGGATGACGTAGTTTCTTTGACAATATTTATAAACAGTTAAGATCTTTTCCAGCAAAAAGATAATCTTCACTGAAAATAGTTTTTTGAGATGACCATCACGGGGAGCATTCAAGCGTCACGTTTGTTTGTCAACAGACAGGAGAAGCAGGGGAAGGGAAAGAATGATTATTACAAATTACTGTTGCTTTGTTTGAATTACAAACCTTGAGCCATTCAGTCAACAAACGCACTAGAAGCATACCTACAAGCACAGTATATTATAACAACGGCTTCTTCGTGAACTTTGACCGGAACTTGTGGTTTTTTTATGGCATTCTCGATATCGTAAATTCTGATTTTCCATTATCTATCTATCTATCTATCTATCTATCTATCTATCTATCTATCTATCTATCTATCTATCTATCTATCTATCTATCCATCCATCCATCTATCTATCTGTCTATCCATCCATCTATCTATCTGTCTATCCATCTATCTATCTATCTATCTATCTATCTATCTATCTATCTATCTATCTATCTATCTACCTGTCTGTCTGTCTGTCTGTCTGTCTGTCTGTCTATCTGTCTGTCTGTCTGTCTACCTACCTACCTACCTTCCCACCCACCCACCTACCTATCTATCTATCTATCTATCTATCTATCTATCTATCTATCTATCTATCTAATCTATCTATCTATCTATCTATCTATCTATCTATCTACTTTAATTTGTTTCAGAACCATGCCAAACACGAAAACCACCGAGCGGGACAAGAGTGGATGTGAATTTAGTGTACACGTAAGTTGTGGATCTACGACTGAGCTGTCGAACCTGGCACTCACGGCAGTTCTGCGAGACCCAAATGTTTAGTATTTCATTGCCGTCATCGAGCCTACTGTCTAATCATACCACTCTCAAATCTCTGTAGAATGAAGCATTCACCACTGACCTATTACAAGTAACATTGTGCACTGGAAAGAATTCCTAGAAAAATTTAAAAAAAAAACCAAAAGAAAACAACACTCAGATTAACTGGTTAGAATTTAAATGTACAAGGGTAGATATCTACTTCACAACCTAAAAAAAAATCATAGTATTTTTGTCAAAAATTTTAAACCGTGCACATTTTCATTCTGCCCGACCATTTGTAAGAAAACACCTCTGGAGTGTCGGCCCTTTTTTACGCCGCCATTACTCGTTGGTGTGACGTCATAAAGCGAGAAAATTTTGCAAACGATTGGTGCAGACGCATGCGCAAACACCTTGGACCAATCCTCCTGGAGCCTATCTCGCTTTCTGACGTCACGCAGCAGAAGTAATGGCAGCGTTAACAAAGTGAAAATCCCGACATTCTATTTTCTCAGAAACTGTCAGCCGAAAGGAAAATGTATAGGGTGCTTCAGAAAACTGCTTGCTGAAAGGGAGTTCCCCAAGCGATCTATTTTTAGCCGCGCCGTCCCAACCGGCGCGGCGGCTGGTTGTTACCTTCATTCATGGGTGAAAGGTTAGATCGGTGCTGCCTTCGATGTTGACTGTTACACTAGTACTACTATTAGTACAGTATTACTGATTAGACTGCTAGGCGTAACTTAGAATTTCGCTCAACCAATGCCTCGGAACAAGCATTGCGTAAAGGTACTTGCCACTTGGACATAGGAAATAACATCGTCAAAATCTGGAGAGAGTATTTTTTGGTTCTTTTTTCGAAACTTCAGAAATTTCCGAAATACTACTAATTTAAAACCATGCAGTCAAGAACTTTTTGGTAATGGTATTACAAATAAATAGATCCCTTGTATTTCTCTCTCCTGCACGCATACGCTTTAGGGTTCAAAATTGGGAAGAAGGTTCATTTTACAGAAGTCCTGCTGACCACAAAATAAAAAAAAAATCAAGCCTATGGTTGATGGTTATTCTGTGCAACCTAGCGCACTATCCGTGAACGAGCAAAGCAGTTGGGGGAAACTAATAGCTGTGGTCAGATGTTGTTACCTACTCTAGACTGTAGATAAAGAGAATTATTAACATATATGTATTTATTATCACTCAGAAACGCGTACACATTCACCTATCCACAAATCCACAAGTATTCCAATACACACACACACACACACACACAGACACGCGCACTAAAATATATATACACACACACTCACTGACACACACGTGTACCACGCGTACACACCTGCACGGTCGTGTGCATACATATTACAATAGAATCCGATATAAGATATGCCCTTGGTGGACTTATTATTGAGGTAAACTTGATATATTTGTTAATACGTGCCTCATTAATGAAATAAAGGAATGATAATGAGTCCGTGCACGTGAAATTCATACTTAATACCAAGGTAAGTTACACTTATTAAATTAACCGACACTTGATATCGAGGTTCCTCTATATGTACACAAAAGAAGATAAATCAACCTTTATTTACTCTCAAGGGAATATGTTTTACAATGTCTGTTAGTATCAGTATTACCTATTGATCAGCTGCACGCGGGAGAGGAGAAGGCATAGAAGTCGGCATAATGAGATAGAGATATGGATTACACTGATTTCGTGGGGTTACCTTACAGAAGAACAGTTTGATGAAATAGATTTAAATCATTAAAACAATTTAGCGCCAGGAACGTCATTTTCTCCAAGCTCCACATAGAGCTGATCACTAGCCTCGGCCGATGTTATGCACCGATATGTCCTGACCTCCCTGCCTCGCCAGGTGGTCTCCGACTGATGACGTAGGCGGTTATAGGACTTAGACGTGCAGAGTCCTAGAGTGTGCAGAGTTCACGCGGAAGATCTGAAGAACCCTATACGGTTTAAATTTATGAAAAACAAAATAATGTGGACTTATTAGGCTGTGAAGCAAGTAACTGCCCCTGTCCCTTTAATGAAATAAATTAACCCTCTAAGTCCCAAGAGTAGAAAAATTAATATAGTGACAAAGCCAGTTCCTTTTGTGTTTTCAGTAAGTAGTTTACATCTTTCCATCTTTTATAATGTTTATATAGACTATTTATTGTTATGCCATTGTACACTTTGAGGAGTCATTTCCACATATCTTGTTTTGTTACGGAAACACCAAGCGCACGTGCCACATATGGCACAATGGGTCTTTGAGGGTTAATTATGAGTGAACATTGCATGTGAGAACTGAGTAGAATTTTCCAATCAATTTTTTTCCAGACAGCAGCTGTTAGATCTACTCTTCTATAATTTTAAAACTGTCGCTGGAATTTTAGCATGCACAATGCGTACCTAGGACCTCCTAGTTTTTCGTCCTTACCTGTAAAAAGAATAAGAAGAAAGAATAAAAAAAAAAAGAATCATTGTTCTGTACTTGTGATATTGTGGCTTCTCTTTCAGTTTTCATTACTATGAACTTTTTTTTTTCCATTTTTGTGGCCTCATGGGAAAACCCATCGGATATCGCACTAGGTAATTTTGAGCTAGGGCCTTGGAAAGTGGAAATTCGACTTCCGATGTTTTCAAAATCTACAGGACAACAGTAAATTTTAAATGTATCCACAACTTTGGAACCAAAAAAAATACTGACCTCAGATAAAGTGCAAATGAAAGGGGATTAATATTCTATCAATAACTCAATTTTCATATAGCTGGAATGATGTGAAGGGTTTTCCCATGCATCCACACATTATTTTTATAGGCCTTACTGCTCTTCTATGTTATTTATGTCCCTCCTTTAAATTGCTCCTACATCCACTACAGTTGGTGGAGGGCCGAAAGTACCCGGACTATGAGAACAGTGTCAATGGCGATTATGGGGTCATACTCAAGAAAGTTAAAGAACTGGAGATGAGATCAGATGACGTTCTTGCGGTCGGTTTTCCAAAATCAGGTAAAACCATCGCACACAACAAATGACCTAATTAGTACTTATCTCTCTGCCTGTCTGTCTCTGACACCCTCTCTCTCTCTCTCTCTCTCTCTCTCTCTCTCTCTCTGTGTGTGTGCAGGGGCGTAGCGTAATGGTAGTCAAATAGTCATTGACTACCACTTCAAAAAGGAAGGCCCTTACAAGATGTTAAAACGGAAAAACATTGATAGCAGAAAATAATTGAAATAAGAAAGGCCTGCGTTCATCAGCCTTATGAATTCTCAGCTTAGAAGACTGAACAAAATAAAAAAGTCATTTCACATTTTTGACTATGAAAGGCAACCTCTTCTACCGTACTAGTCTAGTTAAGTGTCATATCAAACGAAAGGCGACTGCACCCTGACTGAGCCCCAAACGCAGTTCAGCTTGGCTAGCCCAGTAGTAGTCACTTCGAAAATTTGACTACACAGGGTAACTCGTGGGCAGCTCCTCTTCTACTGTATTATACGCAAAAAATCATCACTCGAACCCAGACTGAGCCCCAAAGGCATCCCCGAGTAGTGTTAAAATTTCCATGCCTATAGGCAAAAATCAAAATGCCTACGGAAGACAAACGAGGTCAGACGACTGACTCTCTTTTCCCATTGGCCGAAGTTGAATGAAGTCGTGTGTGTTAGCTAGCTAAAGCTTGCATCATCCCCGTGCCAGGGTTGCCAGACTTGGCTCTTTTGGAGCCAAATAGCAGTTATTTCTCTTTTAAAAAAGGTCTTGGGTCTCAAATAACTGATTTGCTCTTTGACATTTTTTTTGGTTCAAACAATCAGGTTAAAACTGACTAATTTTTCAAATTTAAAATACTTCTATTTCTCTCAAAATAGTATCTCAAATGATCGGGCTTCTGTCATAATTGGCCGATGAACACGGATAAAAAAAAATGATCCCATTTGACACTCAGTTCCTATGATGTCGCTCTGGAATTTGTAAAAAGATTTATGATAACTATAATACCCACGTATATCCAATACACAAGCAGTTTGTAGAAAAA
>JAWQUT010000998.1:43887-66231 GCA_033807755.1 Ellobium chinense
TCTCTGTGTGTGTGTGTGTGTGTGTGTGTGTGTGTGTGTGTGTGTGTGTGTGTGTGTGTGTGTGTGTGTGTGTGTGTGTGTGTGTGTGTCTTTGCGCTTAATATCTGGAATGTCCTGTGCCAACTAAAGCTCATTAGCTATACAAAAGACTAAGAGGGGAAAACAGACTTCTTGTCAATTCTAACATGCAAATGTAGGTCAGGCCGACGAGCAGCTCCGGCAGATCCACGTTACCAGCGGTGAAAACGTCACTTTACGCTGTAATGATTAAAACTTTCAACGCTGGATACAGAGGTCGACTTAAAAGAAAGATGGACCGTCCTCGGCCAAAGTAAAACACATAATTATTACATCTTTAATCCAATAAAACAGTGTTTCTACTTGATTATAGCATCTCTGCCTGGCCTAGACAATGCACACAGTTACATTATGCAAAGTCCGCATCCTCACATCTACTGCGGCTTTCTGTTTTACTGTCTTCTTAAGGCGTGAGTTAACGCTCAACATATTAAAAGGCGATGGTGACCAATCACGGCCAAGGTTATACACTGTTGTTCATCACGTGACCTTAGTTTATCCTTTTATAGACATATAATATTCGATCATATTTTTCTAATCATGAGTGTCACTCATGAAACAAACTCATTTTTGGTTATGTGTAGACAAGTGGAAAGATCTTGATGGGGTTTGTGGACCGTTAGCTCTTTGATTCTGATCAGGGCAGTCACTCACTTGCACAAAAACAATGTACTCATATTGCGGCCTAAAGATTAGGCAAATTAGTATTGTAGGTATATAAAAAAGATGATCGTTTTTGTTTTTACTGTTGGCTAAATAAGGTTTTACACCTCTCATTAATTTATCCAGGGCTCCCATGCCAAAATACTTTCCACACGTGTTGCTTATCTCTTCCTCCAGATTTTGACACCAAGAAAAATGCCCCTTAATCAATCAAGCTGCTTAAAATTTCAGGCCTTTTCACTCAGTAAACAGTGTAACCTTACCCACCTAGCAACAACCACAAAATTTATACTAGAGTGGCTAAACCGCACCTATTCTGAGTCTACAAATGTATTTGCACCTATCGAAGCCTTTGAAATTCAAATCCAACCCCTTTCCCCCCAGTTTTCTGATTTTAAAGGGACTATTTACAGTTGCATACTCTTATGTCAGGTGCTATTGGCATTTTCATACTTGTATGGAAGTTTACCTTGTGTCTTTCTATTTACGCATCCTTTTGTCATTATTATTTCTTATTCTTCTACTTCTTCTTCTCCGGCGATCTAACTCATGCGTTCATATTAATGGGGGCCGGGACCTGGCTCTTTAGGTGCAATCAGTCTCACTGCCCAGTACCTTCGAGGTTAGTAACGCAGTTGAGCTTAAAAGGTATAACAAATTCTGAGTAACAAATCATCACATTCATTCCACATTCGTGTGAGTAATTTTTTTTTTTGTTTGGATGATTTGAATTGTTTATATCAGGCCTATTATGATTTTCCATGTATCTTCTTTTCCCTAGTGAAACAAGTGTAGAATATATTATATTCATTACATCCCAATTTTACAAGCTACACCACATCTGCCTCATTGTACTGCTCTGAGCAACGGGGCGAGAACGCTCAATTTCTCAAAACCTCAATAAATGGCCTAAGCAAATATGAAATGAGCGTGGTGAACTATAAATGACTTGTTTTATTATTATACTTATTTTATTGCGAAAGTTACAATATTCAAAGAGCAAAAAATCTACAATAACTACAAAAAAAAAACACCCAAAAAATCTTGAAAACATTTTCTATTTGTTCAAACACAATTTTGAAGATTTTTTTTTTTTTTGCAGGAAATAACTGGATATTTGAGGTCATCCAGATGATACTAACCCAGAGGGCTGAGTATACAGAACTGCAACGTCGCAATTTCACATTGGATTCGGCGACAGTGGAAACATTGGAGCTGTGGAAAGATACTCCCTCTCCTCGATTCTTCCTCTCCCATTTCCATATGGACAGCCTGCCACAGCAAGTGAGTAAAGCCAAACTGAACCAAATGTATTCGGAAATACTGTAAACTTTCACGACTTCTGCTTTCAGTATTTCAAATTCTCGCATACTTGTTTTATAGTGAATGTTACATTATTCCAAGGGCAAACAATTCTCAATAAGTTAAAAAAAAAAAGAAATTCTTGGAAAGATAAGCTTAGCGCTTACTTGTTCAAAGAATATTTTGAAGAATTTGCGTATTCTGTCAGATTATCAAAACACTGTATAATGTTTGAGCATTAATTTATGCGTGGATACAGATGCTGCATTTTTCTTCATCCTTTCTCATGTATGTGTAGCATTCAGGCTGTTACCAAGGCGAAATCATGTCTTCCTAATATTGTTTCATGAAACAGAGTTGGCCTATATTGGTTTTAGTCTAGTTTGTAAGTCTTGTATCCAGGCTACTGCCTTGTCAGGCCACTTAACACAGTTACTACCCAAGCAGGTCAGATTACTCCAAGACTTTCTTATCTCTCTGGGGAGCATATAGTTACTTCGTCATTTACAAGCTTTGATCACCAGCATTCTGACAATATCTTTCACTGCCTAAAGCCAGGAATCCCTTTCACAAACGACTGGACTGAGGAAAATGTGAATGAAATGTCTCCTACGACGTTTACAATATAACCATAGAGAGAATCGAACCCACGACATTTAGATCTTGAGCCTAACGCTGTAACAATTCGACCATGATACAAATATCTTTCCCTTCTTTAGATCCCCATAGGAAAACCTCGGATCCTGTACATTGTCCGAAATGTGAAGGATATGGCCGTATCCCTGTACAAGTTTGTCAGCACGCTAAAGAAATTCATCTCATACAAGGGCGAGTGGGAAGATTACCTTGACCTTTTACTTGAAGGTCAGTTTGTATACGACTCTTGGTTCGACCACGTCAAACAGGCTGAAGACTTCATGAGGAATCACCCGGATGTACCCTTTCATGTCGTCTGCTATGAGAAGCTGAAAATAGTTAAGTATGGTTCAAAGTCTAAAACTTCATGTTCATACACAACTCTGCTGGGTAAGCAAGCGACCATCCAAAAAGCCCAATAGAGGCCACTGGATTATGTGAAGAAAACTTTCAGGTGTTTAAGACTCGCATTGGCTGACTAGAGGAAATAGCTCACAGCATAAGTTGACAGAAACAAGTTTAGGAAACTGACTTCCAGATTTCCACTCACAGTTTGAGGGNTTTGGGGGGGGGGGGGGGGGGGGGGGGGAAGGATGGAACAGTAAAAAGGCAATAACTGGTAAAAACACACATTAGGCTTGTTCTTGCTATAGTATTATTACAAATATCTTAATGAAGAAAAAGACCATACTTCCCCAAGGTTCAGAGGTGATATGATACTCTTCTGATTTATATCGGTTTCTTCTTTAAACTCGTGCACATCTCTTTCTTTCTTTCACAGTTGACTAGAGTTCTCTCACCGTCTAGAACACTTTCACGTATTATGTATGCGCAGTCATCTATATATCGCAAGTCACGATTCCAACTATCATTACTTCCACTTTAAATTTTACCATTGTCAGAGTGACAATATTGGTCGAAGTAGTCCGCTTTTTTTTTTTTAAGGACGGGGGTGCATCTTCTACTTTCCGAAGCAACATTTAATGACAACACAATCAGACTACTATTACTGAGAGCGGAAATGAGCTTTGTTGGAATTGATTAACTGAGAATGATCTCTTGAAACAAAATAATCATTGCGAACATTGTCTCAATGAGTTCTGTACACTAATACGCTGACTTTACTACGATATTTTGACACTTCTTCCAACTTGTCCACGTCTTCCCCAGAATCCAGTTGAGGAAATCCGAAAGATGTGCCACTTCCTGAACAAGCCAGACCACCTGGCCGAAGCAATTGCCCACAAAGCTGATTTTGACCAAATGTCAGCTGGGACAAAGAAGTTTGAGAAATTCAACCGGGAGTCTTTTGAGACAGAAAGTTCTAAGTTTCTAAGGAAAGGTACGGCAAACCTGATATGGAAAAGTTTACCCCCATCGCTTCTTTTCGTGGAAAATGCCTTTAATATCAAAGTGTCAAACTTATGCTATAAGGACCTTTAATGAGTTCCTTTTTGCCTGCAACCTGCGGATGCTGTTAAAATGCGTTTTTGACCTCTGGACCCTATGCAGGTGCTCTTAATGCTTTCTTGTCACGATGCCATTTGCGGGTGCTGTTTATGCTTTTCTGATCATTAGGCATCCCGGCGGTACTGCTCATACTTTTTCCTGACCATTAAGAGGGTGCTGCTAATACTTCTTCTAGTCATTAGGATACCTGCGTGTGCTTTTAATGCTTTCCTGGCCACTAGATCACCTAGGGGTGCTGTTAGTGTTAGAGCTTTCCTGGCCACTAGACCACCTGGGTGTAATGCCAGTGCTTTTGTGGCCATTGGGTCATTTGCTGGTGCTGTTAATGCTTTTCTAGCCACTATGTCACCCACGGGTGCTGTTTGTGTTTTTTCCACCATCAGGCCTCCTGCACTTGGTTTCAATATTCTTGCCTCTAGGCCACCTGTGGGTACTGTTAATGCTTTTCTGACCCCAAGTGCAACTTGCAAGTCCTATATGCTTTCATGGTCACTAAAGCACTTGCAAGTGCTCTCAATGCTTTTGTAGTCACTAGGCCACATGCAGGTGTTGATAACGCTTGTTTGGCTACTGGGTCACTTGCGGATCAGTTAATGCTTTTCTGACCACTAGGTCATTTGCGGGTGTTGATACCGCTTGTTTGACCACCTGCAGATGCTGTTAATGTTTTTTTGACCATAAGGCCACTTGTAGGTGCTGTTAATGCTTTTCTGACCATAAGGCCACTTGTAGGTGCTGTTAATGCTTTTCTGACCATAAGACCACTTGTAGGTGCTGTTAATGCCTTTCTGACCATAAGGCCACTTGTAGGTGCTGTTAACGCTTTTTTGACCATTAGGCCACCTGCACTTGCTTTTAATGTTGTTTTTTTTTTTCTGCACTAGGCCACCCGCAGGTACTTCAAAATGCTTAATTTTGTTACTAAGCCACATGTGGGTGTTGTTAACGCTTGTTTGACCACAAAGTCACCAGCGGATGCTCTTGATGCTTGTCTGACCACTAGTCTAGTGCAATTTACTATCGTCATTTATGCTTTTAAAGCCACAAAGCACCTGCGAGTGCTGTTAATGTGTTTGTAGCCGTAAGGCGACCTATAGGTATTGATAACTCTCATCTGCCACAAGGCCACCTGCAGGTGCTGTTAAACTTAATGCTCCATGATCCCTGGATCGCTTGCATGTGCTATTGAATGCTTTTCTGGCCTCTCGCCTGTCGCCCGAGGCACATCAGGTCCAAAAAGTGATCACGGGTAGTATATTCGTCCTGATCAAAATCTCGACTCCCGAGTTCCAAGTATTTCTGTAATTCTATTTCTTAGTTGGTAAAACCTACAGTGCAGGCTCGTCTTGATACTCGAGTTACAGATGAAGGGTTTCATGGCAAAGCGCGTTATCCACCAACATGAATTTTTAGCTTACTCTACGTACTTCATGTAGCAGTAGGAGTATTAAGTATACATGTATATTTCCATTCCATAGAAAGACATTTGATCTATTTTATTTAAGACTTGAATTTCGCCTTTCACATAAAAATATGCTTTGAATCTGGTCTGTTTTGCCACTACCCCCGAATGGTGTATAATGCGTTTTGCCATGAAGCCCTTCAGATGGTTTCCAGCGGGGAGATAGGTGAGGGGATTACGGTTTATAATGCGTCTTGGAGGAAGTAGGTTTGCTTAATGTCGTCAAAGGGCCAGTCCTCCTCTGGTCGTTGAGTCTATCTCTGCGTCAGTAAGTTAACGTATTATGATTTATATCGTTTTAAGCCCGGTGAGGCATGGTTATGTATGATGGGTTCCTCTGGTGACTTAATTACAATTAGTCTAGGTATTTTCAGCGCCATCACGTGACCTAGGAAATCTTGCTCACACGTTGGTTTGTTTACATGCTCTGGTCATGAATGATTACTCGTCATTTATTAAAATATCCTAGCAATCTCTAGATCACGTGGTGTAACTCATTGCAATCCCAGGGTCTGGAGTGGAGTAATCATGGGGTCATGTAAGAAAGTGAAACTTCAGGACTCAGGTTCTGGATTACTTTTTTGGCCAGGCTACGCGCCTAGCTTTAGTCAGGTGACAATATTCTTTATGCATGAACATCAACGAGTGGTACTTCCAGACCAGGATGTGAGTCGCATGAGATAAGTGTGAATCAGTACTGAGTTGCCAACAACCATCATCACAAGGTGTAGAATTTCGCATGTCAGTCTCATATATTAGTAGTTGCTAATGCGACATTACCTCATGTAATGTGTCGTCACAATATCGTCATCATCATCAGCAGCGAAAAAAAGTATTGTTTCGTTTTCCGTTAAACTATGGTATTATAAGTCTTCACTTTGCTACTTCAATATTTATGGATTCTCATTCTTATCTTCCTTATCTTAATCTGCTCCCGTTATATTTTGTATCTTATCCTGAAGGTATTGTGGGCGACTGGAGGAACCATTTCACAGAGGAACAGTACAGGCGGTTTGACAATGTCTTTGAAGAGAAACTTCAGGGATATTCCATTGGCGACATGCTCAGGCCATACATGGGACTTTGAAAGACACGAGTTTTTATTCTCAACAAGTATAGACAAAGGGAGAGGAATTATTTTGATATCGTAGATATTTTATTCAGAAGTGAGTGGTTCTTAAGCCAGAAACAGGCATCATCATCATCACCATCATCATCATCATCATCATCATCAGTTAGTGATACTGATAGTAAATAGTTATGGTTTTTCGTCTGGTTGTAAAGAAATTGTTGTATAATTGCTGAATCCTGTTCAACTGTTCACCTTCATTGTTACTGTTCGCCTTATTTCCGTTCCTTTGTTGTTCAGGCTTTCTCATGACTATTGATCAAATTTTTTTTTTTTTATGACATGTCATTCTTAGTTCATTTATTTCCTACATCTGAAGAAGGACGCCAGTCCGAGAATTTGTGTATTAAATTTGTTAAATTGTTATAGTTTTTTTGCCTTACTTATTTAGTTCCAGTGCGGATAAATGTTTTGCAAATAATCATCATCATCATTATCATCATCATTAGCAGCAGCAGCAGCAGCAGCTGTAGGCAAGTTATGAAGAAAGCAAGCTGGCAAATGTAGCTCTTTAAAACAGTACTGATTTCAGATCCGCATAAGCTACAATAGATTTAAGGACATGATTTCATCTGATCCGGACACAGCACAACACGGCAAGTCGTGACATAGACACACCTGTATCCCCCTGTACGATGATGTCTAGTTGTGTCGTCCGTCACGTACCGGAAGCCTTGGAATTGGCTCCGTCCCAATATCAGTGAGAATAATGCAGACATGATTGTGTAAGATAAATAAACTTGAGAGCTTGCGCATTACCAATGGAATTTCTTACCACCATAAGACTTACAGAGCGCAGTGGTGCTAAATGCATTATATTTAATAACATTTAAAGCTATGAAGATTCCATCGTTAAAGCGCATGCTCTCTTCCAGCGACATCTTCTACTGTGTCCAGCTCGAGCAGCTCAACAAGAATGTGGAGCCAGAATTCCGAACAAATTTTGAAACAGGCAATTTCCAGTTTCAGTTGTGGACTAGTCTAGACAAGACAATCACTGCTCAGACTAAGAAACGCCTCCAGCAGTCAGAAACAGACGGTAATTTCTCCTGAAAGGTCCAAATAAATGCTTGCACTACCGGAAACGTCTTCAGGCTTTGTGTGATGCCATAAAATGCTTGGCCTCTTAGCGATCTGGCGAAATGCGTGTGTGTTTGTTTTTGTGTTTGTGTTTGTGCTTGTTGTGTTGTGTGTGTGTGTATGTATGTGTGTATGTGTGTGTGTGTNTGTATTTATCAAGAGTGAAACTTACCTCAGCTGGGTCAAAACATTTTCTCACAGTTTAAAAAAAAAACCAAACAAAACACTTGATTTGGGTTTAAGCACTAAAGTAAGTTGGTGAAAATAAAAATATTTTTTTCTATTTTTGCTACATAGCAGCTAAAGTAAAGAATCAAGACTCGAGCTCTGTTCACCCAAGAAGTGATGCCTTGCTGTTAAAATTACTGTAGTTTATTCCCTAGCTCGTTTTGTAGGTGAAGGGAGAAGACCTTTGACAGTTTGTGGCATTATTATTTCTTACGTTGTTCTGTTATAGTTTTTATTTTTTCCACTTCCCGAAACACTCACTGAATTGATACTGGTCAACTACCTCTGACTGTGTTAATATAGTAACGTCATTTATTTTAGAAGACACATTTTAAACTGATTATTGTCAATGATAATTTAAATCCTGCTGAAAGTTTCCTTTCTTTTATCCTCACGTGTTGGACAGGGAGCTATAGAAGGGGCAAACTATTGGCACACGGAAGGTGCTCCTCGAGGCATTAGAAATAAATAGAATGAACATGCGTCGAGTTGAGAGACGCCGAAATGGACATTTAAAAAAAAAATATGCCGAGTTGTTGCGTTCTCCACTTTGTAAACTTCTAGGGGTGGGTTAGTGTCAAGATCAGAGTTGGGGTTAAGAGGAGGAGTCAGTCGATATTTAATCTTCCAAGAATGTTTACTAATTTCCCACCTCTGTCAGCTCGGTTCTGATCTTCTCTAGCCATTCCCTTTGACGTATGATCTAGATGAGCACTTAAGTCATACAAACAATGGGTGAAATGTGGGGGTGGGAGGGGGTAAGGGTAAGGGTATACAAGTAAACTTCTGTATTCTGTGCCATATTTTAAACCTACCCTTATGAAAACTGGGCTAAAATCTCAGGCTCTCACAACAGATTGAGGATTAACTTATTTGCGTTCCCTCTCTCTATGTATCCCCTGACCACAAACAGAGCTATAATTCGGTATGTGCTAGTCAAAGTAGCAACAGGATGCATTAAAGGAAGCAAGAGTTGTTGGCATTTGGTTCTTGGCAGAAAGAAAAATATGCTTGTATGTTGTATCCCACAAAACAGTTAAGTCCAACCCAGTTGATCTACAGTGATTGGTGGATGTGTGACCACAAATCGTCAGTGAAAACATAACACAGTCGGCACAGGGTTAAAGATGGCTCAGTGGCTAATGGTTTGTCCCACCTTGACCCTTAGCAGAGGCATTTTATGAACAACTACACACCCGGTGTACCGTGATCAGATTACCCTCCTCAATCATTACCCCCCGGTAATCTGATACCGGTATCAAGCTACCCCCCGGTAATCTGATACCTTTTTTTCTATTTATAACATTTATTTATTGCCTGAATACGAATTCAAGACAGCAACAGCACTAGCAACACCAACAACATCAACAGCAACAAGATATGATAATTTTTTGAGTCACTAAAAAGTATCCGTTTTGGTAGCGTTTCCATCATACAAGACCCCCTCCCCCCTTTTTTTTTTACCTTTCCTTTTGTTTTTTTTTACATCATCATACTTTTACCCTTTTAGTCAAGTGCTACCGACTTTATAGATGACGTTGTTCGGGTTAGGGTTAGGGTCAGGGTTAGGGTTAGGGTCCAACGACTGCTTGACAATTAGAACAAACTGTCAGCCAAACCAATAATAACATAATCCTCAACTCTCCCGATTTTAGAAGCAAAAAAATATGTCAATCCTGTCTTTTTAGCACATGTGGGTGCGTGCAAAGAAAAGGTGTATAAAATAAGTAACTATATAAACACAAATAACAACTTTTTATAGGGGGGTAATATCATACCAGGGGGGGTAGCTTGATACCGGTCTCAGATTACCCCCCCGGTAATCTTATACCGGTATCAAATTACCGGGGGGTAACTTCATACCGGGGCTAATTCTATTCCTTTACACCGGCACTCGAGTACTGGTCATTGCCCTTTTGGTTCGGCGACATCCTTTTGATTAGCGTGACCTCTCAAAAGCGCATGCTGTGTAATAATAAGCCTGCTGACCGCGGTTTATAGGTTCATAATGATAAGATTGTCCTTATACATCGGTTCGTTTTATCTTCTCTTCGCCAGCACACTGAGTGGTTGTCAAGTATACCTGAAAACCTGTTTAGAACTTGTCATCAGTAACAGTCTTGCAATGAGACTGGGGCCTTTTCTCCTCTTTGGGCTATATACTGGCGTCCAAAAGAAAGTAGACACCCAGTTCTAAATCGAATAAGGACAAGACAAAGTGAAAAACTATGAAAACCCGATATTTTTCACAAAGATAAATTTATTTTGGGTTAAAATGAAGAAGAACTGTGTAGCTGGATATGGCTTTTGTACTTTACGTTCCATTTTTCCAACCCTGGGGTTAAAATGAAAAAACTCAAAGTAAGTAGTTCTTGTCTACCTTGACAAAGAAATGTTCCTCTGGCCTGGTTTTCACTTCTTGCGGATTATTCACTGTCACAATTCAGTATCTAGTATACCTCCTCTTGCGTTGATCACACAAATGCATCTCCTTCTCATAGAATTGACCAGTACCTCCAGCTGTTGTTGAGGAAGCGCGTTCCAAGAAGCGGTGAGCGCCTGAAGCAGTTCATTGTTGTTTTGGGGCGGTTGGTCCATATTTGTCACAGCTCGTCCAAGCATGTCCCACACATGTTCGATCGGATTCATATCTGGGGAAACTGCAGGCCACGGGTTGATGACGTCGACGCTGTTAGCGGCAAAAAACTGCTGAGTCACCCTGGCTCGGTGAGGAGGTGCGTTATCCTATTGGGGTTGTGCTGCTGCAAAAATGGGAGGACGTGGGGCTGCAGAATATTGGCGATGTATGCTGCACCTGTAAGGGCGACAGGCACATGCACAAGAGCAGTTCTATGATCTGTTGTGATGCCTCCCCAGACTATCACCTGCCCATAGCCTCTGTTCGGGGCTTCATGAATGCACTCACCAGCAAATCTCTCGTTGGTTCTGCGATAGCACGCATGCGACCGTCATGTCGTCCCAGGACAAATCTCGACTCGTCTGTAAAAAGGACCATTGCCCATTGCTGTCTTGTCCAGTGGAAGTGTGTACGCGCCCATTGGAGGCGGGCCCGCCTGTGATGAGGGCGCAGGAGAGGTCGTTGCAGCGGCCGTCTTGCTCGTATTCCATGGGCACTGAGGCGGCGTGAAACAGTCTGACCACTGATTGCACGGTGTCCAGGGATGTTTTGAGCAGTATAGGTTGCATTTTGAAAACGGTTTCTCAAATGCGTTACCCGGATGAATCTGTCCATAACAGGATTCCTGTTCTCGGGCGGTCTCTAGTGGATCCAGAGGCAATGAAACGTCTTTGCAAGTTTTGAATTGTCCGTCTGGTGACATTTAACAGCCTAGCCACTTGACTAATAGAAACACCAGCTTCAAGATGGCCTATCGCACGCCCGCGTTCGTCCGAAGAAAGCCGCGGCATGACGAAAATTGTCACAAAAAGCAAACAATAATCCCAGTTTCAAATAGCGACTGAGTCAAGCAAAAACTTGGTGACAATTAAAATGGTCTACACCCTCATTTAAAAGCAAAAATTGTGTTAACGTGTCAACAGTGAGTACCCGTTCGGGAGGGTGAACTCGTAATCACAACCCGACATCACGCATTGTACACACTGTAAAAAGTGTTCACAACAACTTAGCCAAGAATGAAGGTGATCGGTTTACTATGAAAAAAGTTATGCCACGTAAAAAACTGTATATTATATTACATTTTGAACTACCCTCTGAACCCAAAGATTTAGCTTTCACCCAGACCTGTATCAGATTTAAGCTCACTGTGTGGCCCAAATTTTAAGATTGACCCAACCCTACCAAGTCCGTTGAAATTTTAAGCTTAGTTGCTATTTGTAAACACACCTTCCTTTTTGCACTGGTCAAGGCCAACACCTTTCCTCTTCCACCTGCGCACACCCTTGACCTGATAGTTCCATCCCAAGGCTTTATAGTCCCTGGCAAAATAAAGTAAAATGGACACGGTTTCCCATACATCAAAATTTGGCCGTTGGAGCCCTTATCACTGGAAGCAGTGCATGCCGAAAGAGGGAAAAACAGAGGTCAAATATAACCTCTAACCCTTAGGACCCAGTAGTGAAGGTACAAGTGCATGCCTGTAGCCAGGAAAACAGTGAGAATTATCTGGCTGAGTTAGAGGTCTGATTATCTCTGTTCATCTATGACTCAGAGTGAAATCAAAGCAGAGAGGTAAGAATTACAGCGCATCCTGTAAATCCTCACTATCGTACACTTCTTTCTTTTATCTTTCCTTCTCTCCTCTTTCTATTATTTAACTATGGTATAATGTTTTTTTCTTGCATATTCTATGTCCCATGGGACGAACTTGATTTCGCCGTAAATGAGTGAGCATTTGTCATTGTTTAACAAAGAAAAAGGGTTAGGGAAAGGGTTGAATTACGGCGAAATCGAGCACACTGGTCCCGGTCCCATGAACCTAAATAAACTTGTGAACTTTATCTCGAACTAGTCTAGATGTCTCCTTTGATTTCGGTTATTATATTATTATGTACACAGCATGTGAAGTTCACCAAAACTTCTTTTCTCTTCATGAAAATTTGCATGGGCTTAGTCTAGTCTAACGAACTTCACTCATCACATCTAGACTATAGCTTAGGTTTATTGCGTCATATTACACACGCCTGCGGTATCAGAACGATGCTCTTTCTTCGCCAGATTGTCTCGGTATGCACCATGGATAATTTTCAGAGGAAAAAAAGTACTGGAAAACAGAAAATTATTTTTGATGTGCATGTCACGTTTAGTTGAAGAGCTTTTTTCCAAAACTCCGTAATTGCACTTCCGCTAAAAAAAAATGAGTTGGTGGTATATTCAAAGATGCATTTCTGTTTAAATTTACATGTATTCAAAACCTAATTGAGCTTAAAATCTGCACTCCTTCAAATTTTACGTCAATTAACAGTAAATAAAAATATATGTGAGAAGAGCAGTATCTCAATGTTATGTCCCTTTATTTCATAAAATATTCAGAGACCACATACCGAGTTTTGGAAAAACGCTCATCAATTATCTCCATCTCTCTCTCTCTCCCTCTCTCTCTCACTCACTCACACACACACACACACACTCTCTCTCTCTCTCTCTCTCTCTCTCTCTCTCTCTCTCTCTCTCTCTCTCTCTCGTACCTTTCTCTTTCTATCAGCGGCCACCTGTCTATTATGGACGAGTATTTGTAACTTCGTTTTAAGTGGTTATAAGTGCATGTATAAAATATTATGTTTGTGGCTGGCAATTGCCGCTAACTGCCGGAATTTACCTTTCCAAAAGAGCTTAAAGTAAAAAAAGCAGAATCCACATGGCTAAACTAGCCCACGTTTTAGTAACTTTGCAACTCTGTTTTTCATACAAGAATTCCTAATCAACAACTACATGTGCATGTATAAGCATTACTCAGCATTTATGCTTCATTGGTTCACTCTCACTCTCAGACCAAATACGGAACGGGTATTAAACGAGTCGCTTGACGTCACGAGTTTGTGCTTCAGTGCCCACGTGACAAGGCTGCCTATATTTTCATTGTACTGAGTGAGGTTTTTGTGACTTTTTTTTTTTGTAATTCGAAATTCGTTTGCACAGGCATCTTGAGTCATGCACCACAATCTCTGTTCATCATACGTATTATTTCAAAGCGTGTATACACATTTCTGATTACCTGAGTTGTTTAGGATACTCAGAACCTTGTGGGTCGTGACGTGTCATTTTCCCCATGGCTTCTTTTAGAATGTAAGATCAGGGAGCCTGCGTTTGCTCGATCAAATTACTGTTCCTTTTATGGCTTTAATTACTGAATCATATCTTCAGGGTCAATGTATTTGATATTCGGTAATAATCTTTGATCCTAGTTCTACATCTACTCCAGCCCGTGCATTCTAGTCCGTTCACTAGAAATCCTCAAAGCTAATCTAATACTTTTCTTGAACTGGCTTTCATATTCTTATATTCTTCCATGATTCTATGCTGGCCAGTTTATTGCATATACTGACTTTTTCAGCTCAGTTCTACTAGAATTAGCCTGTGCCGTTGGCACGATCACTTTTGGTGCTCCAGACAAGATCTAAGATTGGAAAGTTGGTGGAGCATAGCAGAATAACCAACAAAGTCCTCTTGAATGATTTCGAATACATTATCAGGCTAATTTTAGCTCAGAAGTGGCGAAAAATGATCATAAAAATAATGGGAATGAAGAAAACCTGTCCCATTAAAATTTATGTGACACGGTGATCTTGGCCTAAAGGTATGAAGATGCCAAAAGCACCAGGCATAAAAAATATACGCAATTTTAAATAGTTCCTATAAAATCAGAAAACTGGCCATAGGGAGGACGAGGAAAGGGGGGGGGGTGTGGATCTTAATTTCAAAAGCTTAGATAGGTGCAAATATGTGTGTAGACTCAGAATAGGCGAGGCTTTCCACTCAAGTATAAAATTTGTGGTTGTTGCTAGGTGAGTAAGGTTACCCTGTTTACTGAGTGAAAAGGCCTAAAATATTAGGTAGCCTGCTTCATTGCCTAAGTTCTCAAAAGCTGACTGGTTTAGGGGCACTTTTCTTTGTGTCAGAATTTGGTGGAAGAGCTAAACAACATGTTTGGATAGTATTTTGGCCTGGGATCCCTGAATAAGTTAATGAGATGTGTAAAGCGTAATATAACCAACAGTGAAAATAACATTGGCATCTTCATACCTTAAGTTTGTACAGCTCGTTCCACCTTCAGGATTGTTCATAATGGCTGGCTGATTCGGGAAGATGAATTCGTTCTTAAAGCAGAACGATTCGCAAGCCACTTGGCCACTCTGCCCCCAGTTCCCCCCTCCCCCCCCTCCCCAGGGCAATGAATGTAAACGGCATTTTGCGATCGATGGAACCAACCAACCACTAAAGCCAGGGAAAACACATACATGGCATGAAATAGGGTCAATGGTTATTCAGGAACTAGATCTAACCGTGCTATGTCCCTACTGAACTTTGCAGTTCGCCTAGCCCCAGCGCTCTACACAACCTGCACCCGTAAATAGGTCATCATGCCCGCAGCGTTGTTCTGTCGGTCTACAAAAACAGTGTGCTGTGTTGTTCGAATGATACTGGCGACTGGGCGACCGTGCTACACAATACCCATGTAACAGCCTCCGTCTGAGTCGGAGTTTATCGGGTTGCTATGGGCTAGCCTAGGCCTATCTTCTCTTCGCTCTGACATCGCATAAGGATAATTAATTATGCTAGACACAGACACCTGCCTAGAATCAGCCATGACATCAGTTCACAGTCGGAAATC
Organism: Ellobium chinense; assembly: GCA_033807755.1. Classification (NCBI taxonomy): domain Eukaryota; kingdom Metazoa; phylum Mollusca; class Gastropoda; order Ellobiida; family Ellobiidae; genus Ellobium; species Ellobium chinense. Next base: position 59,246 of record JAWQUT010000998.1, read on the forward strand.
ACTGTCATTCTGCACGTCGTAGTGTAATCGCACGGTCAGTTCACAGTTAGAAGCAAGTAGATGTAGTGTGTTTAGTCTTGTGTGGTCATATTCTCTGTAACGGCCACCAGGGTAGGCATATATAATAGGCTATATATTGGTAACCACATTGGCAGTTTATAGGTGCACGCATACAACATCATAGTTTGTGACTGGCAGTTGCCATAACAAGCACATAATACTATGAAAATCCTTGCACGTGGCTAAACTAGACTAGTCCAGCCAGCGTTCATTGTCTGTTTACTTCGGCATTCTCTCACGATAGCACCGATCCGAGGGCTCTTCTATGACTAAATGAACTGTATCATTATCATAGCGATGCTGTCTCGAGAGAGATCGATCTATCGAGCCACTTAATTCGTAGCTAGCTGTGCTTTGCCATAACAACGCTTGTTTACCAACAACATCATGATATCGGGTTCATTTAGTCATAGACACGTTATGGACTAGTTCGATATTTCGATTAAATCGGTGCTGATGTTAGAGAATGCCATCTGGTTTTAACATATATTATTTTATCCTAGATTAGAGCAGCTAAGTCGTAAGTCTCATGTTTAGTAGTATAGTACATGTATGCTTGACAAGAGTTCATATCGCTGTAGCCTATTGATGTAAATATAATTCTGATTTTATCCTTTTTGTTATTCACTCCTGTACTTATTTAGCTTCTTTATTCACTCCTATAACATTTGTGGAGCAGCCTTACCGAATGGTTGCAGTGTTAGACTCAAGATTTAAAGATTGTGGGTTCGATTCCCGTCCATGGTCGTGTTGTCTTGTAAGTGCCTTGGGAAAGCATTTCATCCACATTTCCTCCGTCCACTCGTCTTTAAAATGAGTACCTGGCTTTAGGCAGTGCAATGAAATATATTGCCAGAATGCTAATGATCAGCGCCTCCAAATGATTGCAGCACTGTATGCTCCCCAGGGAGTTGAGAAAGTCTTGGAGTGATCTGGCTCGCTGGAGTAATAATAGTGTGAAGTCACGTGAAAGGGCAGTAGCCTGGATACGAGAATTATAAACAGCATTATTATTATTATTTAGCTACTTATTTATTACGTATTAGTAACGAGGCCTATGAACTAGAAAGAGGTAGGCTACTATTACTGTTAGGGCTAAAGACAATGATACAGTATTCTCAGTCATGCATTTGAGGTAAAGTGCATGTGATGTTTTAAAGTTTTTCTTACTGAAACGAAGTCATTACCTTTGCATTAAAAGAACGTTCTTTGGATTTATTTAAAATGCTTTGCGTAACAGACGGACATTCACAGTTTCATAGTTTCCTGGAAAAATCTGAACTGAAACTTCTGTGCTGTTTCTTTGAATTATAACAAAACAAGTGAAAACGTGTACCAAGTGAGATGCAGTCATCATTACATGGTGCAAATTGGTCTCGTCGTAAGTGAGTGAGAAGGCCTATTTTAGTTTTAAAAACATAGGGAAGGGATTAAGCTACGGCAAAAATAGCACGGTGTTATGCATTTGGCATCAAGCTGTACGTCTGATTAAAATTTCAACATGTCTGGCGAAGTCTCTTGGTTGAGATAACTAAAATTTGTCTGATTGCCTGCATTTCTAAGTAGTATAGAGTACTTGACTTCCATTCACACCGGATGTTCCTGCCTCGAAGGACATTAGGGTTAGGGACCCGCCTCGACCGACGCGCCTGTCTCGATGAGCATTAGGTTTCATGCCCTAGGGTTTGGGCCAGGAATTAGGGTTCAGAGTAGAGTTTGGCTTGTATTAGTAGTAGGTATGAGCACCGGTTAGGAGTATGATTCCCATTCGGAATTCCTTCCTTATTTGCACGTGCTCTCATACACTGATTTCATGATTTCCAGGATACCATGCCTAACACGAAAACCCTCGTGCGGGACAAGAGTGGATATGAGTTCTATGTACAGGTAAGTATACGACCTGTGGCTGAATGCATAATCCAGATGTTAGTTAATGTATTGCGTTAACCACAGTGAAAACTACCAGTTATTTGGGAGTTCCTCATGGTTACGGCAGTGCGTTAACTAATGTAAGGATTATGCACGCGGCTACTGTATCTAGGAAACGATGGCATTCCAAGACATTTCAGCCATAGAGATAGCACTGTCGCGCAAGTGCTGGTTCGTGGCCCTCGAAACTACTTGTGCAGCTTCCCTCCGCTTGGCCTTTCTACCGTCCTTTCCCGACATATCTTCAGATCATGAAATAAACATACAAAATTTTTACTAGATCAGATCCACTGCTCTGGCTCTGAAAAAATTATGATGTACCCATAACGCTGTGTTTAATCGTAGGAGCAGTATTTTTGGAAATCAGATATACGGCAAAGTTCAGCCGGCACTGAACGGGTTGCACTTATGGACGCGCCGCCAGTGTGGCCGTAGGCTATGCATACTGTAATCCTTCGTTACTTAACGCACTGCTATAGCTACAATAAACTCTCAAAACATTAGTAATGTAGTGAATTTCATTCACAGTCACCTCATCTGGCATTCACAATCACTTCATCAAACCATTTTCTCTTCATCAGACCAGTTATAGTTCAGAAATTTCACTTTTACATGCATTTTAATCATAGGTTGCAAAGTGTGCTTTTCCTCAAACTGCGGCTTCAAATATCTTTTTAACAAGTCGTTCTAGAATTTTTCTAATTATTACATCTGTTTCGTCTTCAGAGGATCTTTCATGAAATGTATTATTTATATTCCATAAAATTTTATTACGCGAGTTATTGGACCGTAAAGTCGAAAAGCACAAATTTGCCATACTTCACAGCTTAATTGTAGGCTTGTACATTCAGTAGCACTTGGGACTTTGTTTTAGTTAGATTTGCCATGTTCTTTCCTTTATTTTGATGTATAATTATGTCCAGAAAAAGTGTTCAGCCTTAGTGCAGCTTCCCTTAAATGTTTATCTTTTCCACAAAAGTGTGGCACCGCCTGAAATTCTGGTGCATCAGTCGGGAGACAAAACCTGATGAAGTAAAAGCTCTCCGAAATATCCGCGTCCCCCTATATAAACCAGCCCCGTCTCTCACTCTGGGCTGGTCGGTAACTTTCTCCCCATTCACGCTGCCTGGAAGCTGGACACTGCCTGCCGAGAACAGAACTGTACGTCGTATCTGCTGCATCACTTGACACAAGCATCAATAAATACTGTATTTAACCACAAGTCCTTGCCTTGGTGACGTCTATTCAAACCACTACAACAAATATAGACTACACTACAGTAATGTTCACCATAATTAACCCAGTTACCGGTACGTTAATTAGCGCAAGGATTATGCATACGACCAGTCATAACATCAGCGAAATTGCTGAGGTACTCATCGGGTTGAGATACTCTTCTCTGCAGTAGAGTAGGATAGAGAAATGAAAGAATCGTACGGTTTTTACCCGCCAGTACAGTGGAGTCCATCTACTACAGACACGGTTGTAATGTGAACCCCGTTGTATAGGGCATAGTCACAACTCCCGTATCGTTCACTTTCTTCTTTTATAACGGGACTGGGAGAGCGAAAAGCTGGCTGTTACGCCCTAACTGCCTCACCCTCGTAAGCAGTTCTGCCACTCGTAGAGATTTCCTCTCCGGTAGGGGAAAAAAAAACAACGGCCTTACGAAACTGCATTTTCCCCTACGTATGGGAATACTGCTTTTTCTAAGTTCTCGGGATAACTCGTGGAATGTAGGGTAAAGTGGTAAAATACCTAGTTTGTTCTTTCTAGCAGTAAAATTATAGGATTTATTTTCTTTTAAATTTCATTCAACATCGTGCATCGGAAAATTTATTGGAAAAAAAAATCATTCTCGTGTTATGGAGGGAAAGCACACAAAGGATTTTGGTCACGTAGAGTGATTCGATAGCCTATGATGAGTCGGTGAAATATCTCACTGAGTGTTCACACTAACAGGCTGATTGTGAAAAGTTCTCACGGATCACTTTTGCGGTTGACAATGACTGCTTGTTCTCATTCACACACGTGTGAGTAGTCCTCTCTTAACACGGCCAAGACTGCTCACGTTACTTGAATGAGATTTGCTCATCCCAGTTTGTAATAAACCACGTGTAATCAGTTAAGGCGACCCCAAAGACGGTATTATAATCTCTTTGGGCGACCCACTACTCTCCCGTGAAAGAGTATAGTGCACTACTGTGGTACGCACTGCCCTTTTTTTTATATTCAGCACATTTTACATGGAAAATTGCGCACCAGAGTGCTGAACAGAGCATTTTCGTGTGTTGTGGGTAGCGATCTAAGGAAAATTGTAACTCAAACTGCAGTTATTGCTTGCCCACCAGATTTCACATATTATTTGAGACACATTAATGCGCATACTTACAGAGGCTTATATTTATGAGGTTGATAATCTGGTTGTGAAGTAACGACTGTACTTTGAGATAACGTTTTCCTAAGATCACCATCCACAATAGAAAAAGAATGCACTGTTCAGCACTCTGGTGCGCAATTTTGCATATAAATGGACCTGTACTGGAAAAAAACATTGTGCACCACAGCAGTGCACTATACTCTTCAAGGGGAGAGTAGTGGATCGTCTTAAATAAACTACGTCATGTCTAGACTATTACGTCATCAAAATGCGCTCCATTCATATTGTCAAGGGAGAATTCCCACACTTAGTATGTTATTATAAACTGCGCACGAACAGGTTACAGTTTGCAAACTACTCCCATGGTAAAGTACAGTATATTATAATATAGTCATTGGCAGTACCCGATTTTCATACATTCAAAAGTGGTGCATAGAGGAGTTAAATGCACACAATGTTTACACTGACAGAGATACAGGGCACCAGTTCATGGGCAGCATAGATGACTGCCAGTGTGGAAACATGTGAGGGGTTGTCAAAATCTAAATTTATACTAATCAGTAGTTTTTTCTCAGGAATTATACATTAGGAAGGGAATCTTCATCAGTGTTTCTGTGTGATGGACTGATCCCAGCTTCAGTAAAGACCAAAGTACTTAAATTGCTAAACACGCAGCCACCTCGCAAGAAGTGTTTTGGTCTAAAACTTTACACTTCCCCTCTTCACACCTGCCCTCTCCCTACAAGTAAACACCCTCCCTGCAAAGAAAAGGTCTATGAGTATGTCTCTTCCTTATTCATCAAGAGATTTTATTCTCCATGGCAGTTGGTGGCAGGCCGGAAGTACCCAGATTACGGCAACTGTATTGATGGGGACTATGGAGAATTTCTCAAGAAAGTCAAAGAAATGGAGCTGAGATCAGATGACATTCTTGCTGTTGGGTTTCCAAAATCAGGTAGGATCATCATGTTAGTTTACAAATAATTTAATATATCTTTATTCTGAAATGATGAACCAGTCTTCTGACAGAAGATATATTCACATTAATCACAAATGTAATATTTTGAATGGACAACACATATCATAATGTTGCAAGAATCTGTAGGTCATGTCTTTACTGCATGCACTGAGAGAGACAGTACAGTACTATAAACCAGACTTTGAATACACTAGAAATGAGGTCAAACGAGGAATTCCATAGAAAATTTCATTTCTGTTCAAGTAGAAACAATAGCAGCAGCAGCAGCAGCAGCAGCACCGCCACCACCACCACCACCATCACCACGACCACCACCACCACCACCACCAACAACAACAACAACAACAACAACAGTATCAACAATTTCAAAAACCACATATCTCCAGTGAAGCTGCTGAATCCATGTACATGACTTAAAACATCCTTGAGAAACATATTAAATGAATTCACAGTCCTGTAAGGGCTATCTTAAAAATATGCTTCTCACACCCATAATCCTTCATGGTGGCAGAAGGGTACTTGGTCGAATGTTTCATGGATATAACCAGGAATAAGGTAGAAAGAATTGTATCAAGACTGAGATGGCATTTGAAGGCCATGAGTAGTAACAAGGCAATGAGCAGTAACAAGGCAATGAGTAGGAACAAGGCAATGAGTAGTAACAAGGCAATGAGTAGTAAAAAGGCAATGAGTAGGAACAAGGCAATGAGTAGTAACAAGGCAATGAGTAGGAACAAGGCAATGAGTAGTAAAAAGGCAATGAGTAGGAACAAGGCAGTGAGTAGTAACAAGGCAATGAGTAGAAACAAGGCAGTGAGTAGTAACAAGGCAATGAGTAGTCTACTAGTAACAAGGCAATGAGTAGGAATAAGGAAATGAGTAGTAACAAGGCAATGAGTAGTCTACTAGTAACAACAAGGCAATCAGTAGGAACAAGGCAATGAGTAGGAACAAGGCAATGAGTAGGAACAAGGCAATGAGTAGTAACAAGGCAATGAGTAGGAACAAGGCAATACTTAGTCTACTAGTAACAAGGCAATGAGTAGTCTACTAGTAACAAGGCAATGAGTGGGAACAAGGCAATGAGTAGGAACCTTAAAAAAAAATGATTGAGCAACCACAGCGAAGATTCCAATGACTTAAATTATTTCTCAGGAAATCACTGGGTATTTGAGTTTCTGCACATGATGATGACTCACCGTCCAGAGTATACATCCATGCTACGACGGGAGTTAATGATGGAAGCGGTGTCAAGAGAGACAATGGATCAGTGGAAAGAAATGCCATCTCCAAGGTTCTTTTTCTCCCATTTGGATATGGAACTTTTGCCAGAACAAGTGAGTCAAGGCAAAAGGTAGCGTCGCAAAGCATTCCTGTTTTATGGTGTTCTTCTTACATGAAATTCTTCATGATCTGTTTGTCTGCTTGCCTGTCTGTGCATCTGTCTGTCTTTACGTCTGTCTGACTGTATGTCTGCTTGGTTGCATACCTGCTTGCTGGCCTGTCTGAGTATGTTTGTCTGTCTGCCTGCTGGCCAGCCTGACTTGCCTGCCTGTCTGTTTATGGGGTGTCATTTACAGATAGAATTTGCTAGTGTTCTCAAACATTCATATCCCTCAGCACTCCTTACAGTGTCTT
>JAWQUT010000998.1:67123-80005 GCA_033807755.1 Ellobium chinense
AACAAGGCAATGAGTAGTCTACTAGTAACAAGGCAATGAGTAGGAACAAGGCAATGAGTAGTAAAAAGGCAACAAGGCAATGAGTAGTAACAAGGCAATGAGTAGGAATAAGGCAATGAGTAGTCTACTTGTAACAACAAGGCAATGAGTAGTAACAAGGCAATGAGTAGGAATAAGGCAATGAGTAGTCTACTAGTAACAACAAGGCAATGAGTAGGAACAAGGCAATGAGTAGGAACAAGGCAATGAATAGCAAAAAGGCAATGAGTAGGAACAATGCAATGAGTAGTAACAAGGCAATGAGTAGTCTACTAGTAACAAGGCAATGAGTGGTAACAAGGCCAAGAGTAGTCTACTAGTAACAAGGCAATGAGTAGTAACAAGGCAATGAGCAGTCTACTAGTAACAAGGCAATGAGTAGGAACAAGGCAATCAGTAGGAACAAGGCAATGAGTAGTCTACTAGTAACAAGGCAATGAGTAGGAACAAGGCAATGAGTAGGAACCTTAAAAAAAGAATGATTGAGCAACCACAGCGAAGATTCCAATGACTTAAATTATTTCTCAGGAAATCACTGGGTATTTGAGTTTCTGCACATGATGATGACTCACCGTCCAGAGTATACATCCATGCTACGACGGGAGTTAATGATGGAAGCGGTGTCAAAAGAGACAATGGATCAGTGGAAAGAAATGCCATCTCCAAGGTTCTTTTTCTCCCATTTGGATATGGAACTTTTGCCAGAACAAGTGAGTCAGGCAAAAGGTAGTGTCGCAAAGCATTCCTGTTTTATGGTGTTCTTTTTACATGAAATTCTTCATGATCTGTCTGTCTGCTTGCCTGTCTGTGCATCTGTCTGTCTATACATCTGTCTGACTGTATGTCTGCTTGGTTGCATACCTGCTTGCTGGCCTGTCTGAGTATGTTTGTCTGTCTGCCTGCTGGCCAGCCTGACTTGCCTGCCTGTCTGTTTATGGGGTGTCATTTACAGATAGAATTTGCTAGTGTTCTCAAACATTCATATCCCTCAGCACTCCTTACAGTGTCTTTGTTTCTGAAGAGCATCTCTTTACCCTCCACCCTGTACCCTGTATACTTAGGTATGGTCCTCCAATCAAAAACCCGCCGCTCATCTGCCCCCACTCCAGTCGAAAGCCTGCTACCCTCTAATGTCTTTGTCACTTCTCTGCAGATTGTGACAAAGAAACCTCGGATTCTCTACATTGTTAGAAATGTCAAAGACGTGGCAGTCTCCATGTATCACTATGTTCATGCGATGAAAAAATTCATCTACTACAAGAATACCTGGGAAAATTACCTTGACCTGGAACTTGAGGGCCAGTATATATATGGCTCTTGGTTTGACCATGTCAGACTGGCTGAAGACTTTATGCGGAATCATCCAGATGTGCCATTCCATATAGTGTGCTATGAGAAGCTGAAATCGGTAAGACGGTTCTAGAAATGGTGGCTATCAGAATAGATCTCCCGATCATCAACCTTTAGCTGTGACTTTGTCATTTGCTCCTATTTTTTTTCTTAATCCTGAACCTGTGTAAACTTTGTTTTAAGGGCAGATCTCACTAAGCAATTTCATTACAGGTTTAAAAGTTTTAGCTTTTGACTTTTCCAAGAGTTTTCTTTTTAATTGAATGTACATAGGTCTATGTCTTAATGAGAGTCAGAGACACACCTTTGTATCAAAAAGCTGAGGAAATTATGGGTCCTGTACCAATCTATAAGTAGACTGATCATTTTCTTGTCCTCCAGCTGAGTAGCATAGGCTTATTCCCTCTCTCTCTCTCTCTCTCTCTCTCTCTCTCTCTTCTTGGCTTTTTGTCATTACCATCAATAGAACAATACACAAGTATTTTATCATATTGCCCGTGACAGTACCTGTACCCTGCCCGCAACAGTAACCCAAACTGTTGAATGAGTCCTTGGATTGTAATGTTATAATGGATATCTTTTAATCAGTCAACATCTCATGACAACAGACTGAGATCTAAGATCAAAAGATTATTTGGGCCATCTGATGTTAAATTTTTATTTTGTTCCACAAATGAAGAGTGAAATAACGTCTTTATACAGATACATTGATATTACGGGACATATGGTCCCTACCTGTTGATAAACTTAAGTTTCCATTTAGCATACTAGATGAATTATACTGTATATTACAAAATTGCTCTGGAATCGCAATTTTTTTCAGAATTTTTTTCTGATAGGGTGACACTCTTTCACGTTTAGCACAAATATCTTAGGCCAGGGCTATAAAAATGCACACATTAAACGTTCACATGAAACCAATAACTTGCTTTAACCAAAATATGATTTATGTCTAATTCTGGCTGGCTGCAAAACATATATAGAGTAGTGGCAAATGAAGGTAATATTGTACATACCTGTCTCAGTCTTATGTTTCATTTCATTTAGAATCTGCTAGAGGAAATCCGCAAGATCTACCGCTTCCTGGGCATGCCTGATGACCTAGCAGAAGAGATTGCGCAGAAGGCTGAATTTGCTCAGATGAAAGTTGGGACAGGACTTGCTAAGTTTGACAAGTATGCACGTGCCAACTTTGACATCGAAGGTCATACCTTCTTAAGGAAAGGTACAGTGAAGCCTCAATATTAAGTATTTTAATAATAAATAACCCTCATTATTAAGTACATGTACTTTGATAAGAAATGTACCTGACCTCCTTATTAAAAGTATGAAGATGCGAATGTTTTTTTCACTGTTGGCGTTAGTTGGTTTTACACCTCTCATTAACTTATCCAGGGACCCAGGCCAGAATACTCTCCAAACATGTTGTTTAACTCTTCCTCCAAATTTTGACATGTATGTGCACCTATCTAAACCTTTGAAATTAAAATCCAAACCCGTTCCCTCCTCACTGTGACCAGTTTTCTGATTTAATAGGGACTATTTAAAACTGTATATTTTTTATGCCAGGTGCTATTGGCATCTTCATACCTTAAAGTGCGACTAAAGTACTTTTATGGGTAGTGCACAGAATCCTGTGAAATTACGATTTTAACATGCATCAGTGATTCAAACTTCCTACTGACCTTCTCAAACCCATCAAATTTAACGCGTTTCGAAGAAATCACAATGAATAACACATGCCCATGCCCTACTGTGTTAGCGTTACCGCTGCTCGCCTCGCTAGAAATACGTGATGTCACCAACACTGTGTACACGCCTCAAGGCTATTACGCGTCGGGCTCAAGGCTATTACGCGTAGCGCTGCACTCAGTAGGGCTCGCTCCCGCGTGGAAACAATGGGTTATTGTTGTGCTCTAAACTGTGACAGAATGCTTGCTTACCATTCCTGAACTGATGGTCCAATAGTCTTCTCCTCAATTATATCCTCGTCATCTGTTTTCCGGCGCAGGGGCTCGAACTGATACGGCTCGACCGTATTTGCCATTGTTCTCGATCGAAAACACTGCGACTTCCGCGCTGATGTGACGTTTCCGGTACGTTTTTTTTCTTACAATTTCAGAATAGGTTAAAAGTTGTAAAATCAGTTTCGAAATATTATTCTTTAGCAAAAATGATGACTTTTGATCTAAAACTTGATATTGAAAATATAAAAACTGTGGGAAATCACATTTTTTCTAGCACTTTAGTCGCACTTTAAGTATGAATGATGCATTATTATTCTACCATTACATTACTTAGGCGGACCTTGTTAATGAGTGGCCTACAATTATGATTTTTCCATGAAGTAATCCCATGCACTGGTATGTTGGGTTTGTGGCATTATTTATAATTCCTTAGAGTGATTGCCTTATTCAATGATTTACAAAGATTCCGAAATAATTCTCTTAGATGAAGAATATCAGGGATGAAATAATCTCCCTGTATTTTATCAAGGTGTGACTGTACCGAAATGTAATTCGGAAGAGTTGGAAATAATGCCTTACATTTCACCCACTCTACCATCTTTCTCATGAACTATCCATTCATAATGATTATATATTAAATGAATTTTCACTGTCATTCAGCGCAGGCTCACTCATGGAATAACCATTATTTGAAACTAACCAAACCTTTGGCAGCTTTCTTCGATTTGGTCTGGATATTGCTTCATTGGCCTTCTCCACCTCATCAAATCATCATCTTCATCACAATCTTGTTCATCATTTCTAAACTAGGTGGAAAAAAACGCAGCACAGCCTTATTCATTATTTCTAAGCTAGATGGAACAAAGTGCATTTTTCTTAATGTAATGATATTCTACACATTGCTGCCCAGGATTAATGCCGTTGGAAGTCTAAAGATGACTTTAGGACTTAAAACAATATTATTTCCTGGTGGCAAAATGAAATAACTGAATATGATTAAATGATATATAGATATTAAACTCTTGAACATTTCAGCTGAGACCATCATGAACTAAAACTGAAAGAGAAAAGTTAATAGTGAAACAGGAAATGAAACAAAAAAAAATAAAGTTAGTCTTTATTAATGGCACTTTCATCATCATCATTCTCATTCGCTTCATTCTAATAAAATTAATGATTTCATTTATCTTGTCATGAAGGTATTGTGGGTGACTGGAGGAACCATTTCACAGAGGAACAGAGCAAACGGTTTGATGAGGTCTTTGAGGAGAAGCTGAAGGGCTATTCCATTGGAGACATGCTCAGACCTTACATGGGACTGTGAGATACAAGAGAGGACTTTTCCATGCTCCATCCTGGAGGCCGAAGTACCTGTCCTCCACTGATGCCAGTTTATGGACATCTGGATGTCCAGGAAGCACAAGTGTTTAAAAGCTTCTGTTATTATGCTATACAGAGCAATTGTACATACAGTGTGTCCCACAGTGAACTTTCCCATTTAAAATCATTATTGTGGTCACTTAGGTAAATTGATAAAAATTATATTAATATAGTCGTCTGATCCAGTCTCCCGCTAATCACTTGACTTCCTATTTCGGATAATTACTGTTTCGCATGTTATCTGCTGGCCGATCAGTTGATACCAGGCTGCAAACTTTATCTGCCGCATCATATGGCTGGTACTAGACTAGCATGTGAATTTATCCCACCATTGCACCCATCATAGTTCACAGTGAAGGTGAGAAATAGTTCTTCTAAGCACCATAAGGATTAAATGAAAGAAGAATTATTAAAATTTATTATGTTGATTAAAAAAAATGTGATGTTTATCATGTTGATTCTAAAAATGTGATATATTTTCCTTTTAGCAATCTCAGTTCTGAAAATGTGATGTGTTTTCCTTTTAGTAATCTCTGACATCAACAGCCTTTGCAATCAAATCTGAAAATTCTGAATCAGGACATCAGTGTCATGCTGAATGAACACAAAGCCTTTGCTTCAGTTGTTCCAGAGTTTCTGGCACTGGATTCCAGTAAACCCTTCCTTGAAGGTATCCCTAGAGATAAACTCCACAGGGGTACAGATTTGGACTTGGAGGGGTGGTAGTCTCTCTTGCTTGAGGAATGTCACACTCCAAAATTCCAAATGCGGTCAATATTTTCATCACTAGTCACAGTCATTTTCTCAACTTTATGTTATGAACACTGCCCATTGTCTGAAATTTTCTGAATTTTTTCGGGTTGTGGACAGTCTGTAGGCCCTATCCCTAGCTCCTCATCATTGAATTCAACAATGCTACTTGAAAGTAGATTTCAGCCTGCTTGGAATACTGTGCAGCTTTCTCATGACCCTTTATAGATTGTTGTATAATGGGGGCCAGAAATATTTGTACTCTGGGCAAACAGAAACAGGTTTCAAATATTTCATTTTAAGGGCATCAAATTTGAAAGAATTTTCTCAACACCAAATACTTTGAAGTTTTCTATGTTGGTCACAGTACAAAAGCTAGTTAACATGGGAAAGTTCTTTGTGAGTTATCCTGCAAATCAAATAAAATATTTTCATAACTGTTTGAATTCAAACATACCGTATTAAGACCAGACAGCTTTCACAAACACTGGAATTACACACATGTATGTGTCTGAGGGTAGTTATTATTCAAGAATATAATAGGACAATTTCCATTAAAAAAAGTATATTTTGAGATTGGAGATCTGTGTTCCTCTATCTAGTGATTAACAAATATTGTACAAAATTTTATGTGTATTAACAGACTGTTGGTTCTATCTTAACCACAAACTTCTGGAGGAAATTTTCAAAACTATCCCAAAATCATGCATCCAGCAGTGCAATGCATGAATCTGCTCATACTGTCTCAGTGAGTTAACTGACAAAATAAATTGCAACAAGGCAGTGGTCAGCAAAGGTAAAGATGTTTAAGAATTCTGCAAATTCTGAAAATCTGCTTCATCTTCACACCACCATTTTTAAATGGAGAGAACTCCATAATGCATGAAAGAAAATATACACGAACTTGCATTTTCAAAGAAATTTTGTCCTTTTACTTTTAACCTCATTGCTTTGCATAACATACATTTGCATTCTGATCATTTGGTCCAAACAGTGCTTGGACAATTAATACTTCCTGAGGTATTATTCCTTGTCTGACATAATCTTTTTCTTATTTCTTTTACAATGAACTGTTGTACTCCTACCCAGAGGAGTGCTGTATAACCATAAGTGTACAGAAATGCGCAAAAACCCAAACTCAAACAAACCTTTGTTCTGACTGCTGAGCTTAGTAATGTAGTGACATTAGCACTTGAATTAAAGCTCAGATTGTATGCTCTCAGGGTAAACATGACATTCTCTGGCTTAAAGATTATTATAGTGTTTTGTTTTCTTTCTTTGTTTGTTTGTTTTTGTGAAACTGTAGACATGTCATCTGGAATGTTCCATAGCTGTGTCATTACAGACCAGTTGGCAAGTTCCTTACCTTGAAGTAAAATGTCGTGTCCTGTGAACCAGATCAAATGCAAATTTTGGTATAAATTTATTCAGAAGTTGGACCACAAGTTAGGATGACAATATTAGCCATTCTAAACAAAGTTGGCCTCACATATGGGAATTTATTTCTTAAAAATAATGAATAAAAGAAGTACAGTATTAACCATTGTTTTAAGATTATCCTGATTTTAATTTAAAGAGATATTAATGAAATTATATATACAGTTAAGCTTACTAAACTTTAGTTATTTGTTTTTTGAAATTGATTCGCTGAGTGCAAATAATAACAAATGCATTGAAATTTGTGTTCCTTTTATGTGGTGAAAATTGTCATTGTAACCCATGACAGAACAAGCTGATTCATGTGGCTGTCACTGATGGAAAGAAAACCCTCTCAATTTGCACTGAGGTTAGTAATCGTCTTCATGTGATGTGCCAGATAAAGAAGGCAGGGGGCCCTACCACGAAAAAAAAATTCCAGGGTGTATAACAGACTGCTTATCTTGAAAAAAAAAGAAGTTCGACCAGCTTTGTGGAAAGTGACATCAAGTACAAGACTTTTATTAGGCCTTAGGTCAACACTCATCATTTTAGAATATTACATTATTTACATATAACATGAAAGTAATACTGCTAAGATGCATGTTCCTTAATCAATCGACATTTTACGCATCTACTAATTTCTCATGTAGCCGACAACCAGACCTCTGAGAACACACAAATCATGATATGAATGCTGTTATTAATCACTCTCTCTCTCTCTCTTCATAACGTCACGCTCATGAGATAATTGCCTAAGTCATGTTTTGCCACTTCGATCAAAGAAGAAAACACTGTTTGTCTTCTGTCGAACAGTCTTCTGTTCGGCTTCGGGGAAGACCCCGGCCACTAAGCCACTTTTTTGGAGTGGCGGCGTGGACGTGTTTGGACGACTACCTGATTCCAAACTGACGGCAAGGCGATGGGTGCCGACGCAGAGGTCGCGGGTTCGATTCCCACCACATCACTTTCTTTCCTTCTTCCATTTTCTCTCCGCATTCGTCTTCTTGAGCACTTCCCCCTTTATCCTACCTTGTGTGAGCATCTGTTTGCGTCTGCTCACTCCTTACGTCTATTTGTTTCTATTTGTTTTGATTACTGAATGTTTGAATTCTATTGATGCCTAAATGTTATTCAGCAGTCAAGCAGTTTAAAATGCAGTCAGTAAATATCACCTATACCTCAATAAGGTCATTGACTGAGATTCCTGCACCAATGGTAAAAGTTTCTTCACGTAAAAAATTGACTTAGGCAATTATCTTATGAGCGTGACGATATCTGAATTCATGTAGGAGCTCAAAAACTTTCGAACTCATAACAATGTTGTGAGGTATCAGGTCCCTTCATGGCAGTAAATGTAATAATGCTGCAAGTGATCCCATTTTTCTTCCGGATTCGTTCATGTGGGATATGACATCATAAATCCGCCTGGACTCTTGAGATCATGCAATTGCTTGTCTCAGATGACCTTTCTAAAAAACTAAAAGAAACAATATAAAAAAAAATTCCACATGCCTTAACTAGGCCAGCTGACACCCACTTGTTATTTACTTCATAGCTCTGTTTTTCAACCACAAGGCTTGTTAGCCAACAGTATGTATTATTTGGTCATTCACGATTTCAATGCTTATTCTCAGGTTCTAGCAGATGTAGGATTGTTTGTCCTGCTTGGATGATTCAGAAAGGTGTCTGACTATAATATAATACTAATAGGCGGGAGGCAAAGAGACCAATCAGTGCAAAAAAAAACAAAAAAAACACCAAAACAGAGCAGTTTGTAAAACTTGTGAAAATGCTCATGTGAAATAATGATGACACGATTTTTGTAGCTGAGATTCCATTGTTGAAACCCCAGTACCAAGAATGTGGTCTAGATACGAGGAAGGGAATTCACTCACTCGGACAGCGAGGCAACTGGAGAGCTTCAGAAAACAAACAGGGTTTCAGCCCTTTGACTTCCCGACACACTTAGAATTAAGGTTTGTGACATCTATTAGAGGGGCAAATCACTGATTGTGTACAACCCAATTAATCCGCTAATATATAAAATTCCCCTTTTTTGGGGCCCTGCCAGCCAGTGTCAGAGGGTAGAAATGTGTAAAGTGACCTGTGATCCAAATAAAGCATCCAGTTTTAAAGTTTCAGGTACAATTTGAGCCTTGTAGATAAAAAAAAAAAAAATGTGTATTCGCACGCGGTCAAAACCAGCCAATTGAAAAATCGGGGACCAAATCAGAATTCGAGGTGATCTTTTTCGAAAGACATTTGTGAAAAATTTTGGGCGTTNCCCCCCCCCCCCCCCCATTTCTTCCCGTTAAAAGATCGGGCAAAAGAAGTACCGGTACTTTAACCTCCGTGGAAGAATTAATTTCCCCAATTCACAGTGGTATGTGTAGAATAACACAAAATGTTAATAGGGCCAAAAGAAGAAAAAAAACAACAGGTTTCAAAGACCCAGAAAAAGGAGCCGTGTTGCACTTGGGTCATAGACCTTTCATATTGAGCTAGGGTGATCATGTGATTCTCGAGCTATTTTTGGGGAGGAGATATTGGTAACTTCCGGTTTACCTTGTTTCAATATAATGGAAGAGAGAAATCTTCGTCTGGCGATGAGACAAGACATTTTCGGATATGGTCATTAAATATTAGTGAAATTGCGCAACACAAGTTCAGGGAAGAGAAATATTATCAAAGAATTGCTCTATTGCCATGCCCTATGTTCTGAAACACTCATAAATTGATTTTAATAAGTTTAGCTCCACTCGGTAAAAATTACCTGGCAAGAAATTCATTTGCACCATGTGGCTGCAATTCCTATGTTGCCAGTTTGCCCTGTTTCATATCAATTCACCTGAAACAGTTTTCTGGGGTCCCTGCTCATATTGGCACTTTACAGACACTTGAAAGCTTCATCGTAAGCAATATTGTGTAACGTAAAGTCATTGCATCGATCAGAGCTAGCCTCGTATCGCGAAGCACAACAGTTCCTAGCTGTGCGTACTGGTCACCGGGAGTGAATCTGACACCGTGCCTGCTCATGAATATTCCGTGAGAAAGGTCTATGACTCGCAAGTGTACTTCTGTTACCTCTTCTTGTCTTTAGGAATGCAATCTCCACTAACTCTGGACATAGGATCGGATCACTTGTTCGTACACAACCCACTTCCTTTTTGTAGTTGAGATTACATTTTTAAAACCAGAATATTACGAATAAATATACAGTAGTCTACATAGGATGGAAAACTCTCTCATTCGGAGAGCAAGAAAGGCAATCGGAGAACTTCAGAAAAAGATACCCGCGTCTAGCAAATGTTTCGACCATTGGATTTCCTGACACTCAAAAGGGGCTGGGTCACACTTGGGTCATGACTCCAAATTCTAATGGGGAATCCTAACCAGTGTCTGATGGGCTGATCCCAGCTGAGGTTCAGATGTTACAGACATACAGATTAGTACTGTAGATTAAAAGAATTAACCTTTTCAGTCATTCAGTATTCATAACATGTACTTTGTCATTAATGAAAGTGCCAGTGTGCCCTGGTGACTGATGACAAGGGTTAACTCCAAATTTGGACCAGAGAGACATGCAAAGAATTTCCCACCGCTGCCACACTGAAGGGTTGAGAATCAGTTTGCAGTTGTAAGGGAACGAATCAGGCAAGAAAGATGGCCGCCGCTTACTCCTTTTGTTCTTTACAGGCTAGGTGGGAGAACATAAAGGCGGCCGATTTATGTCACCTAGCCACTATGCGCCGTAAGGCGTGCCGTTCTCTACTAACAACCACACCGATTCATACGATATAATTTTCGATATCATTTATAGCATTTCATCGATATTGAGTACTTTCGATTACCAACATATATTTTGTTACCATTTTAACTTGAACAATGGCAGTACTTTACTCAACTGATTTTCCTTAATAGTAACCCCAAAGTAACCTCAACGCTCAACCTGTCAAATCTAGATCTAGTTCAGAGGAACAGCCTACATGCGCTGAAAATATGTGTCCTTTATATTCTACCCTCGGAAAGATCGGCGCGGAGTGAGTATGTCACCGATACGCCGAAACATATTCGGTGGCCTATTACTTGAACACAGAGTGAGTGAGTGAGTGAGTGAGTGAGTGAGTGAGTGAGTGAGTGAGTGAGCGAGCGAGCGAGCGAGCGCGTGTGTGTGTGTGTGTGTGTGAGAGAGAGAGAGAGAGAGAGAGAGAGAGAGAGAGAGAGAGAGAGAGAGANAGAGAGAGAGAGAGAGAGAGAGAGAGAGAGAGAATTATAAGAAATATGAGGGAATGTGCGAATAATGGAAAACTGACGTAGATGAGTGAGTGAATGAACTACAGTAATTGCTGAACTCATAGTTGTTGTCTGTAACATATAGAAGCTCAGTAATCCAAGAAGCTTTTGTAAACTTCTTGTTATTAATACGTCATAGTGTCAGTGTTGTGGATTTTCTCCAAAGATAGCGTAAAATGGCTTTCTGAATAGCCATTTTTCGGTATGAAGGGGAAACTTGGAATGTGCAGCCCACAACGCTATCCTGAATAATTTCCAAGATGCAAGCATGCGTGGTTGTCATTTCCATCTCGTACAAGCCATGTGGCGAACAATCCATGCAGTGACTCGGATTGTCAATGTATTACATTAACCCTGAATCTGAAGTCGGGGGAAATTAACGGCTGGTACACAGCTGATACGGGCGTTTGAAACCCATGAATCGAGAGTGTCGCGAAGGGGGGAGAGGGACTGACGATTCATTCACGGTTTTACGGGTCTTTTACAGCGATCTCGAGCAACATCGGAGACAACATGCCTCTTCTTACAGTTTCAATACATGTTAAAAAGTCCTAAACTTTATTCCTAAATGTCGTACAGACTATATGTTAATAGAAATAGCGTTTCTTTGTCTAAAACTCTTTACTGAAAGCACAACTAACTCTAGAAAATAATGTGTCCCAGAACTGTTGCTGCAGTATAAGAGTAGGCCTACTTTATGTGTCGAATGAAGTGATGTGATCTATGTTTGCATGCTCAGTTAGGCCTATATCATGGTATCACATGGATGTGTCCGTGCATTGATGAGGTTAAAAGGTAATTCTTAAGTATGCTAAATACTGAATAAGGTCGTCTTTTCTTGCTCTCTTTTTGATAAGATAGTCGACCAAAGATCTCTTCAGCAAGTCTGGGGCGTAAACAGGATTACTGTGGGGAAAGGGGCGCGTTGATAGTGTGGTGATCTGCTGGCTAACTGGCTGACTAGTTGGAATAATTTTGTTATGTCGTCACGCTCATTCCACATTTACCTAAGTCATTTTTTGATGATTTGGAGATGTTTGATTCCCGATCTATGTTCTTTTCCCTATTAAAACAATGGCTAAACTACACTTGCCTCATTGTTTTGCTTTTAACGTTTGGCAACAGGTTTATAGCGCTCAGTGCAAAACCCCAAAAAATGACCGAGGCATGTGGAAGGAAAGTGACGACATTATTCATTTACAAGTATGCTGTGCACTGTTTTATGTCTTAGTATTATTGCTGATACGTATAACATTGCATGGGATTGTAAATGAGTTTCCCGACATGTACATATGGCTTATTGTAACGACACTCGATACTTTCTCCTACGGAAGGAGTTGAAATTGCCACTACCGATATTTTATGATCACAGATTGTCCCAAATTAATAGCTTTTCTTTCTCTAACCTTACCCTTAACTACTGTATGTTCCTATACCAAGCTCTAGGTGGGAATGTCCTGATGTATGGCCGATGAAATTCGCCAGAGTTCCAGGGATCAGCAGGAGTGCAGTGCAGTGCCGTGTGCAAAAAAAAAAATGCAACCATCTATTACATACCCAGACATCACGTTCGAATTCATTGGTTTGACACCTCTACTCCCATCCTGCCTTCCATCCCCCCTCCTCCCAAAGACCAGAGATCATTTTCTTTTCTTTTATAGGCTTGCTGGGGGAAAAAGGAGGG